>PVJS01019009.1:0-34205 GCA_004027185.1 Glis glis | reverse complement strand
GGGTCTCACGAAGTTGCGGAGGGCCTCGCTAGGTAGAGAGAGGGAGAGGGAGAGGGAGAGGGAGAGGGAGAGAGAGAGAGAGAGGAGAGAGAGATTGATCGCACGCGCATGCGCGCTGAGGCTGGCCGCGAACCCGGATCCTCCGGTCTCCACCTCCCAAAGTACTGGGATTACAAGCGTGCGCCACCACGCCCGGCTAAAACATAACAATTCTTAAATAATATAACAACTTAAGAAACATTGTTGGAATCTCCCCTTAGAGAGGATTAAAAATAAAACTTGAACTAATCAAAATTAATGGAGAATTGCATTTTTGCAACAAAAAGATAACTGAATCATTAAGTGCCTATAAGCCTTTTTTATATATTATACTTTTATTGGTGCATTATAGTCTCACATAATAATGTAGTTCATAGTGATAGTGAAATACATGCACACAGCACTTGGTGAGCTTTCCCCCAGCTTTCAACCATTGTTTACTGTCTTTCAAAATGTATTAATACATTTGCATGCCATAGTAAATTTTATAAATGGAATAATTATATCAGATAGTATTTGCTTGTTTCAAGGATCAGAAAGCCACATCCCAAATTGCTTAAGCAAAAATGAAATGTGTTGTTCATATAACTGAGAAGACCAAGGATAAGGCTCACCTACAGAGATTACAGTCAACCCTTCTCTCCACAGGTTCCACATCTGTGGAATCAACCAACTACAGATTGATGATGTAGATAGGCCTACAATGGTCACATCTGTATTGAGCACATACAAATTTTTTTCTAGTGATTATTCCCTAAATAATAATCTACAACAACTAAACAGTACATGTATACTGTTATATGAGACTTGAGCATCTGAAGATTTTGGATCCACCATGTTTCGAATCAAACCCCTGTGGCTACCAAGAGACAAGGGTACTTCTTGTTTGTTTTACTTTTGATTCAGTCAACTTTATTAAGGCATAATGTACATACAGTAAGATACATCCATTCAAGGTATACAGTTCAATGCATTTTGATAGATCTATGTCCACCATAATGAAGACACAGAGCATTTACATCATCCCACCAAGATTGTCTGTGCTTACTTTGAGTTTATCTGTGCATCCACCCCAGCCCCAGGCAACCCCTGCTCTTCTTTTTGTCACTGTAAATGCATTTGTATTTTCTAGAGTGCTATATAAATGTAATCATAATATGTACCCTTTTGTGTCTGGCTTCTTTCAGCATGATGAGTTTGAGATTCGCCTATTTCATGTGTGTAACAGAGTTCATTCCTCTTTTAACCTCAGAGGAGGCTTGGTTAGGACCCAAAAGGCTTTGTTCTATTACTGAGTTTTGTTTGCTTTCTTCTATGTATGGCTTAATTTTCAGGTCATGTAGGGGTAAAACCTTTAACCTTCCTGCATCCCAGATGAAATCTAGAAAGAAAAAAAGTTATTTGTAAAAAATAAAAACAGCCGGGCGTTGTGGCGCACGCTTTTAATCCCAGTACTTGGGAGCTGGAGACAGGAGGATCTGGGTTCGCGGCCAGCCTCAGCTACTTAGTGAGGCCCTCCACAACTTAGTGAGACCCTGATTCAAAATAAAGAATAAAAAATAGGGCCAGGGGTGTAGCTTGGAGGTAAAACGCCCCTGGGCTCAATCCCTGGTACAGCAAAAAAAAAAAAAAAATGAAAAATAAATAAAAACAAATCCTTGTTAACTTGAATTGGATTATTAGAGGTCATGCGCTTGTTCACTTATCTATAAAATAATTGCTGTGGCTGAAGGAATAAACTATAATAACTGCCTTAGGACAATCTAGGTCTGCCCCTAAAGTTAGTTTATGAGTGAGAGAATGGCGATTATCTTCTTTATATGATTAAAAAATATACACTGTTATACCATAAGGCAGAATTTAGTTTCTATTCCTTGCCTTTTCAACTCTTAGAGAAAGATAATCACACATGTAATGTATGTATGTGTTTAACATATGCATATATACACACGTGTATATACACACATACACGTGTATGCCTCATGTATGACACGATTTATATGGAGATCTGTGGTTTGCCAACTGGATTCCTTGATAGTCTGATAATTTGCATATTTAGTCTTTTTTCTGTCAACTTTTATAGTATATGTTCTATGTCCTATCTTCTGATTCTTGATTTTTTATTCTTGAGAATCTTTTATTCAAAAAAAATCTAACAAATTTAAAAAAAACTTTGATATAATCTTGTGCATCTTTTCAGATCATAATGAGCTGAAATTAGAAATCTACAGCAAGAAGATAGAGGGGAATTACATGCATACATGGAAATTGAACAATACTCTTTTGAATGAGGACTGGATCATAGAACAAATGAGGGGAGAAACTTAAGAATTCCAGAATCAAATGAAAATGGAGACACAACTTACCAAAATCTGTGGAGTACTATAAAGTTTATAGTACTGAGTACCCACATTTTTTTTTTTTGCGGTACCGGGGATTGAACCCAGGGGCGTTCTACCTCTGTGCTACACCCCCAGCCCTATTTTTTATCCTTTTTTGAAACTGGGTCTCACGAAGTTGCGGAGGGCCTCACTAAGTTGAGAGAGAGAGACAGGGAGACAGAGAGAGAGAGAGAGAGAGAGAGAGAGAGAGAGAGCTCTGAGGCAGGCCGCGAACCCGGATCCTCCGGTCTCTGCCTCCCAAAGTACTGGGATTACAAGCGTGCGCCACCACGCCCAGCGGAGTACCCACATTTTAAAACAAAAACAAAAAAAAAACAGAAAGATTCCAAATCAGCAATCTAATTATGCATCTCAAGGCCTTAGAAAAACAGGAACAAACTAATCCCAAAGGCAGTAGAAGGCAGGAAATAATTAAAACCAGAGCAAAAATTAATGAAATAGAGAATAAAAAACAACATAAAGGATCAATCAAACAAAAAGTTGGCTTTTTGAGAAGATAAACAAGATTGATAAACCTTTACCCAACCAAACCAAATGAAAGAGAAAAATTACCCATATTACTAAAATAAAAGATAAAAAGGAGATATCACTACAGATAGCTTAGAAATGTAGAGGACTATTAAGAACTATTTTGAAAACATATTCTAATAAATCACAAAACCTAGAAGAAATCAACAGATGTCTAGACACATACAACCTACTTAAATTTAACCAAGAGGATATAGAAAACCTAAACAAACCAAATAACAAAGATATTGAAATAATAGTAAGCCAGGCGTGGTTGCACACACTTGTAAGCCCATTACTTGGGAGGCTGAGACAGGAGGATCACAGGTTCAAAGCCAGCCTCGACAATTTAGCAAGGCCCTCTGCAATTTCGTGAGACCCTGTTTCCAAATAAGAAATAAAATCAGGTTGGGGTTATAACTTGTATGTAGAATGCATCTGGGTTCCATCCCCAGTACCAAAATAAATAAATAAATAAATAAATGTAAATAAAAAGCCTTCCAGCAAAGAAAAGCCCAGGACCAGATGAATTCCCAGCTGAATTCTACAACACCTTTAAATAGCAACTAAGTCCAATGCTTCTCAAATTATTTAACAAAACAGAAAGAACATAGATGCAAAAATTCTTAATATATACTTAAAGTTCACATTCAAAACCACATGAAGCAGATCGTACACTACAACCAAGTTGGTTTTACTGCAGGAATTCAATGTTGGTTCAACATAGGCAAGTCAATAAATATAATTCGTCACATAAACAAAACCATGGACAAAAGTTACATGATCATCTCAATAGGTTTAGAAGCATTTGATAAAAATTCAACACTCATTTATGTTAAAAACACTGAAGAAATTAGGAATAGAAGGAATTTACCTCAACATCATAAAGGCAATATATGATAAGCTCAAAGCCAACATCATGCTGAACAGGGAAAGGCTGAAAGTATTTCCTTTAAAATCAGGAACAAGACAAGGATGCCTGCTGTCACCACTCCTATTCATTATAGTTCTTGAAATCTTAACCAGAGCAATTAGGCAAGAGAAGGAAATTAAAAGGATACAAATAGGGGCCGGGCGTGGTGGCGCATGCTTGTAATCCCAGTACTTTGGGAGGCGGAGACCGGAGGATCCGGGTTCGTGGCCAACCTTAGCGCTTGCTCTCTCTCTCTCTCTCTCTCCCTGTCTCTCTCTCTCTCTACTTAGTGAGGCCCTCCGCAACTTCGTGAGACCCGGTTTCAAAATAAAGTATAAAAAATAGGGCCGGGGGTGTAGCGCGGAGGTAGAACGCCCCTGCGTTCAATCCCCGGTACCGCAAAAAAAAAAAAAAAAAGGATACAAATAGGGAAAGAAATGAAATTATCTCTGTAGATGACATGATTCTATAGTTGGAAGACTAAAAGAAAACTCAATGAGAAGACTTCTGGAGCTGATACACAAATTCAGCACAGTAGCCGGGTACAAAATCAGCGTACAAAATATCAATATCTTTTTTATACACCAACTCCAGAAAACAATTCCATTCACAATAATCTATAAACAAACAAACTTAGGAATAAATTTAATCAAGGAGATAAAAGACCTCTACAATGAAAATTATAGACCACTGAGGTAAGAAATTGAAGAAGGCCTTAAAAGATAGCCCTCCCATGGTACTGGATAGGCAAAACAAATATGGTTAAGATGACCATACTACCAAAAGGGACTTCAATTAAATGAAAGAGAGCAGTAGAATTGTGGAAGGGGATTGGGATTCTTGGTGATTGCCATTCTTACTGGAATTAGATGGAATCCCAGTGTAGTTTTGATATACATTTCAGGGAAAGGCATATTCTTAAAACATGTACTAGAAAGGCAAAAAGGATGAAAATCAACATTCTAATATTCTACCTCAAGAAGCTAGAATAAGCCGGGCGTGGTGGCGCACGCTTGTAATCCCAGTATTTTGGGAGGCGGAGACCGGAGGATCCGGGTTCGCGGCCAGTCTCAGCTCGCTCTCTCTCTCTCTCTCTCTCCCTATCTCTCTCTCTCTCTCTCTCTCTACTTAGTGAGGCCCTCCGCAACTTTGTGAGACCCGGTTTCAAAATAAAGTATAAAAAATAGGGCCGGGGGTTCTTTTGTTCCTGCTGTTCTTTTGGAGCTCTTAACCTAGTATTCTTCCTAGGTCTCTCTAAGAAGATAAACATTGATCTTACTTATAAGAAGATCAATAAGCTCAATTTCTCACCATCATTTTCTTCCCTCCAGTTCCAGAGGAAATAGTATCCCTGCTCCTATTCAGGGCTATTCATTTCAGTCGCCCACTTCTTGATCAGATTATTATTATTTTTTTTAGTGTAAAGTCTTTTAAGTTCTTTGTATATCCTAGATATTAGACCTCTGTCAGAGGGATAGCTTGCAAAGATCTTCTCCCATTCCATTGGCTTTCTTTTTAGGCTCTTGATGGTTTCCTTTGATGAGCAGAAGCTTTGTAGTCTAATGCTATCCCACTTATTAATTCTTGTTTTAATTTCCTGTGCTTCGGAGGTCTTGTTGAGGAAGTTTCTACCTGTGCCTATATGTTGGAGTACTGAACCTATGCCCACCTCTAGTAATTTCACAGTCTCTGGTCTAACTTCCAGGTCTTTGATCCATCTCTAGTTGACTCTTGGGCAGGGTGAGAGGTAAGGATTTAGTTCCATTTTTCTATAGGTAGATAACCAGTTTTCCCAGCACCATTTGTTGAAAACACTGTCCTTTCTCCAACGTACGTGTTTGGCTCCTTTGTTGAAAATCAATTGGCTATAAGTTTGTGGACCTGTTTCTGTATCTTCTATTCTGTTCCACCAGTCTATGTTTCTGTTTTTGTGCCAATACCATGCTGATTTTATTACTATAGCTCTGTAGCATAATTTGAAGTCAGGGATTGTGATGCCTCCTGCATGGTTTTTATTGTTGAGAATTGCTTTAGCTATTCTTTTATTTCTCCATATGAAATTAATGACTGAGTGTTCTAGATCTGCAAAAAATGATGTTGGTATTTTGTTAGGGATTGCATTAACTCTGTAGATCATTTTTGGCAGAATGGCCATTTTGATCATATTTATTCTGCTTATCCAAGAGCAGGGGAGATCTTTCCATCTTCTAAGATCTTCTTCGATTTCTTTCTTCAGTGTTTTATAGTTTTCATTGTAGAGATCTTTTTTCTCTTTGGTTAAGTTTATTCCTAGGTATTTGATTGGTTTTGAAGTTATTGTGAATGGGATTGTTTTCTGGATTTCTTTCTCAGTGGATTCATGATTGGCATATATGAAAGCGACTGATTTTCTTAGGTTGATCTTGTATCCTGCTACTTTGCTGAATTTTTTAATCAGCTCTAGTAGACTTTTGGTTGAGTTCTTTGGATCTTCTAGATATAAGATCATGTCATATGCAAATAAAGATAATTTTAATTCTTCTTTTCCTATTTGAATTCCTTTGGCATCCTTCTCCTGTCTTATTGCTCTGGCAAGAGTTTCGAGGACTATATTGAAAAGGAGTGGTGATAGTGGGCATCATTGTCTTGTTCCTGATTTGAAGGGGAATTCCAGCAATTTTCCCCATTCAATATGTTGGCTTTGGGTTTTTTATATATTGACTTAATGATGTTGAGGTATGTTCCTTCTATTTCGATTTTCTGTAAAGTTCTTAATATGAATGGGTGTTGAATTTTGTCAAATGCTTTTTCTGCATCTATTGAAATAATCATGTGATTCTTGTTTTTAGTTCAATTTATGTGGTGAATAACATGTATTGTTTTGTGTATGTTGAACCAGCCTTGCTTTCCTAGGATGAAACCAACTTGGTCTTCATGTACAATTTTCTCAGTATGGTTTTGAATGCTATGTTCATTAATGATATTGGTCTGTAATTTTCTTTTCGTGAGGTATCTTTATTTGGCTTTGGTATTAATGTGATGTTGGCCTCGTAAAAGGAATTTGGAAGAATGCCATCTCTTTCAATTTCATGGAATAGTTTGTGAAGTATTGGTTTTAGTTCTTCTGTAAAGGTTTTGTAAAATTTGGCTGGAAAACCATCTGGACCTGGGCTTTTCTTTAATGGCAGACTTTTTATTGCTGTTTCTATCTCTGTTCTTGCTATTGGTTGATTCAGGTTTTCTATATCCTCTTGGTTCAATTTAGTAGGTTATATGTGTCTAGAAATCCGTCAGTTTCTTCCACGTTTTCCATTTTATTGGAATATAAGTTTTCAAAGTAGTTTCTTATGATCCTCTGGATTTCTCCACTCTCTGTGGTGATGTCCCCTTTTTCATTTCTGATTTTGGTAATTTGGGTTGATTCTCTCCTTCTTGGGGCTGGGTTAGCTAGTGGTTTGTCAATCTTGTTAATTTTTTCAAAGAACCAGCTTCTTGTTTTGTTGATTCTGTGTATTGTTTTTTTATTCTCTATTTCATTAATTTCTGCTCTGATTTTAGTTATCTCCTGCCTTCAACTGGCTTTGCACTTCAACTGTTCCTGTTTTTCAAGATCCTTTAGGTGTGTCATTAGGTTGTTTATTTGGAGGCTTTCTGTTTTTCTTATGTGGGCACTCAGTGTAATAAATTTTCCTCTTAACACCGCCTTCAAAGTGTCCCATAGATTTTGGTACATTGTGTGTCTATTTTTGTTTAATTCCAGGAATGTTTTAATTTCTCCCCTGATTTTTTTTTCTGATCCAGTCTTCATTCAGAAGTGTATCATTCAGTCTCCCTGTACTTACGTGATTACTTTTGGTCTTCCTATTGTTAATTTCCAGTTTCATTTTGTTGTGATCTGAGAAGATGCAGGGAATGATATCACATCTTTTGAATTTGCTGGTGCTTGCTTTATGACCCAGGATGTGGTCTGTTTTGGAGAATGTTCCGTGGGCAACTGAGAAAAATGTGTATTCAGGTGTTGCTGGTTGAAATAATCTGTATGTTTTTATTAGATCCATTCGGTCTATAGTTTTCTTTGGGTTTGAAGAATCTTTATTCATCTTTTGTCCGGAGGATCGATCTAGTGGCGTGAGTGGTATGTTGAAGTCTCCCAATATTACTGTGTTTGGGTCTATTTGAGACCTGATGTAACGAAGACTTTGTTTTATAATGTGGGTAGGCCTACATTTGGGGCATACATGTTTACTATCATTATATCTTCTTGTCGGATTGTTCCTTTTATTTGTAAGAAGTGACCTGCTTTGTCTCTTCTGATGTGTTTTAGCATAAATTCTGTTTTGTCAGATATAAGCGTTGCTACCCCTGTTTGTTTTTGATCTCCGTTTGCATGATATATGTTTTTCCATCCTTTCATCTTTAGCATATGAGTATCTTTGGCTAGAAGGTGAGTTTCTTGTAAGCAGCATATAGTTGGGTTATGCTTTTTAATCCACATTGCCAGTCTATGCCTTTTAACTGGGGAGTTGAGTCCTTTGACATTCAAAGTTAGTATTGAGATATGATTTTAGTTTCTTGTCATTTTGAGTTCTATTTTCTGTTTGCTGTAGTGACAAATCTCCTTGTTTAGTTGCCTCCCTGGTGGAGTTCACCTCTCCTGTGGTTCTGAAAATTGCTTGTTTTTCCTTCTTTGTGAATTATTTCTTTTAGGATTTTCTGTAGTGTTGGCTTGGTCCTCATGAATTCTTTTTTTTTTCCGGTACCGGAGATTGAACCCAGGGGCTACCTCCATGCTACACCCCCGGCCCTATTTTTTTTATACTTTATTTTGAAACCGGGTCTCACGAAGTTGCGGAGGGCCTCACTAAGTAGAGAGAGACAGGGGGAGAGAGAGAGAACTGAGGCTGGTCGCAAACCCAGATCCTCCGGTCTCCGCCTCCCAAAGTACTGGGATTATAAGCATGCGCCACCACGCCCGGCTTCATTAATTCTTTAAGTGTTTGCTTTTCATGGAACATTTTTATTTCTCCATCAATTTTAAATGATAGCTTTGCTAGATATATCAGTTTTGGTTGGAAGTGTTTTCTTCCAGTGTCTGGAGTACTTCATACCAATCCCTTCTGGCATTCCTGACTTGGGTTGAGAAGTCTGGGTGATTTTTATTGTTTTGCCCCTGTATGTCACCCGTTATTTTGTTCTTGCTGCTTTTAAGATTCTTTCTTTGGCCTCTATGTTAGTCATTTTAATTATTACATGGTGTGGGGAGGTCCTTCTTTGGTCCTGTCTTAAGAGTGTTTTATATGTCTCCTGTATGTGAATGTGCAAATCTTTTTCGTTATTTGGAAAAATCTCTGAAATTATCTCCTTGAAGGGGTTTCTGATACCCTTGGTCTGTGCTTCTAAACCTTCTTCAATGCCTTTTATCCTTAGATTAGGACATCTTGTATTGTCCTGTATTTCTTGGATGGTCAGGGTGTGTTGTTGTAATATCTTCTGTATATTGTTGAATGTGTTTTCAGTTTTGAATGAACTTTCTTCCAGGAGTGATACCCTGTTTGCCATGTGGTTGAGCCTGCTAAAATTGGTTTCTATTGCAGTTTTAATTCATTTATTGACTCCTTCATTTCGTTCAGTGTTTCTTTCTGATCCTTTCTTTTCTGTTTTTTTTTTTTTCCGTACCGGGGATTGAACCCAGGGGCGTTCTGCCTCCATGCTACACCCCCGACCCTATTTTTTATACTTTATTTTGAAACCGGGTCTCACGAAGTTGCGGAGGGCCTCACTAAGTAGAGAGAGAGAGAGAGAGAGAGATAGGGAGAGAGAGATAGAGAGCTGAGGCTGGCGGCGAACCTGGATCCTCCAGTCTCCGCCTCCCAAAGTACTGGGATTACAAGAGTGCGCCACCACGCCCGTCCTCTTTCTGATTCTTTCTTAGAGCCTCAATTTCCTCCTTCATCTCCTCTTCGCTTTCCTTGAGGCCTTTTATCATTCTGAAGATCAAAATTGTGAATCCTCCGTCTTGCATTTCCTGCAGGTCATTATCAGTAATCTCACTTGTTGATGCATTGTGAGTGTTTCTTGTTTCCTCACTGTTCTTCATTCTTATATTTTCGGTGTTTTCAATTTTGTGTTTCTGTTGCCTCCGCATCATCTTCCTTTCTGTGTATAAGACCTCTTGATGGTCCCTGTAGACCCAATTGGGTCATTACATTGCAGGCTGTGGTTCCCTTCCGTCTGGTTTACTGGGGCGTTGTGTGTGTGGTGGGCGGGTGTAAGCAGGCTCCGGAGCTCAGGTGGTGGCTCGTGTTGGCTCATGAGGTGCACTTTGAGGTGCAGTGTTGGGTGCGGACTCCCAGGTCCAGGTGTCAGTGCCGGAAAGTGCCCGCTCTCTGAGGCGCAGGTGCTAGGGATTGCTCGGGCCTCAAGGGATACGCTTGGGCTCCAGGTCTTTGGTGGCATCCCCGGAGTGTATCCAGTCTCCTATGCATGGCACTGAGGATCATGCAGGCCCAAAGGGGGCGTGGGCTCCGGATCTTGGGTGTCAGCACCTGGGGGTGCATGAGCACTGAGGCACTACACCAAAAATCACGTGCAGGCCCAAGGGAGGAGCGTGGAGGGTCATGTGGTTGATGGCGCCGGGGATGCATGTGATCCAAGGCGTGGCGCAGAGGGTTTTGCGGTCCTGGGTGGTGGGCCAGGGGCACTCCTGGTTGGAGGTGCGGGTGTTGGGGATTGTGCAGGCTGGGGGGGAGTTGCGTGGCTCTGGTAGGAGCCCAGACTAGGGATCTGCTGTTGGGATGGGCGTATCACTCACAGAATTCTGCTCCAGTTCCTTGCCCCAATTTGCTGGTGAAGGGGGGGCTATCAGCCCTGCCTGTTGGGTCTGGGGGAAGATGGTTCTTTTCCAATCCTGCCAACTCAGGATTGCAGTTTTCTTTGGGTTTCTGTTGCTGGTAGCTCTTTGTGTAGTTGTACTCAGGTTACTGGATATTGGGTTTTGGTTCCTCTATGGATGTGCAATGTTGTTCATTTCTGAGCTCCCGAGTCGATTTTGAGATAGGCTTGTTTAGGGGCCCCTATTCCATCTCCATCTTGGATCTTCTCCCTTAAAAAAATTATTTCAGTAGTGCCCTGCAATTATACATCATGGTGAGAGTTAATGTAAGGAAAACATACACTATTCCACTTTAAAATTCCCACATGGTGCTTACAGTGTATCTCAGTGGTAGAGCACTTGCCTAGCATGTGTTCAGCCTTGGATGGATTCCCAGACCACAAAAATAAAACAGAATAGGTATTTTTTAAGCTGGGTGTGGTGGCGCATGCCTGTAACCCCCAGTACTTGGGAGACTGAGATGGGGGATCACAGGTTTGGAGACAGCCTCAGCAAGTAGTGAGATTCTCTTCAACCTAGCAAGACCCTATTTCAAAATATAAATAAACAGTAGAGCCGGGGGTGTATTTTGGAGGTAGAATGCCCCTGAGTTCAATCCCCAGTACCAAAAAAAAAAAAAAACCACTGAACTAATGGATTTTGTTCTATTATGTTTTAAATGGTGCCTTTGTCATGGCAAGCATTTTTTTTTTTTTTGTGGTACCGGGTATTGAACTCAGGGGCATTCTACCTCCGCGCTACACCCCCGGCCCTATTTTTTATACTTTATTTTGAAACCGGGTCTCACGATGTTGCAGAGGGCCTCACTAAGGAGAGAGAGAGAGAGAGAGAGAGAGCTGAGGCTGGCCGCGAACCCGGATCCTCTGGTCTCCACCTCCCAAAGTACTGGGATTACAAGCGTGCGCCACCATGCCCAGCTGTGGCAAGCATTTTTAATTTTGATGTATTTGAATCAACTCTTTCTTCTCTGTCTTGTTCTTTTGGAATCCTTTGAACTCGTTTCCTAACCCTCAGTCATTTACATATTTTCTTACATCTTACCTGTTTTATAGTTTAATATTTTACATTTAGAGCAATCCATTTTGAGTTAATTTTTGTACAACATGTGATGCTTAGGTTGATGGGTTTTTATTTTGTTTTTTGCATATGGATGTCCAGTTATTCTTGTACCATTTGTTTAAGAGTATACTTCCTCCATTGAATTACTTTTGCTCCTTTATTTTAAAAAAACCAATTGACCATAATTGTATAGGTCAATTTCTGGAAAAGCTAACTTGTTTTGTTGATCTGAGTGCCTCTCCCTTCAGTAATTTCACATTGTTTTGATTACTGTAGCTTTTAGTAAGTCTTAAAATTGGATAATGTAATTACTCCTATTCTTTTCAAAATTATTTTAGCTATTCTACTTTCTTTGTGAATTTTAAAATCAGTCTTTCTACTTTTACCAAAAATTTTGCTGTTTTTTTTTTTTTTTTGGTGGTACTAGGGATTGAACTCAGGGGCATTCTACCTCTAAGCTACACCACAGCCCAATTTTATTTTTTATTTGGAAACAGGGTCTCACTAAGTTGCTGAGGATGGTCTTGAACCTGTTATCCTCCTATCTCAGTCTCCCAAGTACTTGGATTACAAAAATGCGCCACCATGTCTGTCTCTGCTGATCTTTTGATAGAAGAATTGACATCTGTGTTTAGTCATTCAATCTACAGCTTTTCTCTCCACTTATCTAAGTCTTTTTTATTTTTTTATACTTTTATTTGTCATTGTAATTATGCATCATAATGATGTTCAGGGTGATAGGAACATACATAGCTATATGCGTATTTTATAGTTTTGAATATACAGATAATGTGAATATTTTGTTATATTTACACCTAAGTAGTTGATGTTTTGGGGATATTACATATAGTATTGTTTTTTTTTTAATTTTGGTTTCTAATTGTTCATTGCTAATATATATAAATACAATTGATTTGGGTGTATTTCATTGTGTATCCTGCAGCTTTAATGGACTCACTTATTCTATGGTTCTGTTTTTAGATTCCTTGGGTTTTTTTTAATATAGAGAGTCACGTCATCTACAAATAGAGATATTTTAATTTCCTTCTTTCTAATGCGTATGTCTTTTATTTCCCTTTCTTTCCTTATTGCACTAGTTGGAATAGTGTATTGTAATTATACATCATATGATATTCAATGTGATATAAACATACACAACTCTACTTTTTGAGAATAGATATCATTGCTTTGTTCCTAGTCTTGAGGGAAATCATTTACCCTATCACCCTTACATACAGTTGACTGTGTTTTTTGTTTGTTTTGTTTTTTGTGGTACTGGGGATTGAACCCAGAGGCATTCTACTACACCCCCAGCCCAATTTTATTTCTTATTTGGAAGCAGGGTCTTGCTAGGTTGATGAGAGTCTTGCTACTTGCTGAGGCTGTCCTCAAACCTGAAATCCTCCTGTCTCAGCCTCCCAAGTACAGGGATTACCGGCATGCACCACCATACCCAGCCATAGCTGTGGTTTTTGTAGATACCTTTTATCACAATAAGAACATTTGATTCTTTGACTACCTTACTAATATATTTTATTATGAATGGGTGTTGAATTCATTTGGAGCCTTTTGCAGCATCAGTAGATCAGAAAGTCATTTGAATTTATGAAACTGAAATTGAATTCCAAGTAACTTAGAGTTTACTAAAGAAATTGGGAAGATTCTTTTCAACTTGGCTTCCTTGATAGCACCATGTCCTTGTTCAAGTCCTAATCCCTATTTGGGTGAATGACTGCATTTGGGAATAGGTTCTTTACAAATAAAATCTAGTTAAAGTGATATTGCTTTGTATTAGGCCTAGCTCTAATCCAATGACTGTAGTCCTTAGAAGAAGAGAGACATTTGGAGGAGAATTAAAGATGGCATTGTAGAGGAAGATAGAGCATTTCAGTTGCTCCGAGACTCAGAACTCAGCCAGTGGGAAAACTGCTTCTTGGCAAGAGAAGAAAAGCAGTCAGTACTCAACAGAAGAAAGACAGTCGAAATGTGGTGGAATTTGAAGTAGTACAGAGAGCAGAGAACTGAAAAGAGCTCCAAATGTGTCATCTGGTGAGTGGAGAGTAGAAGTGGGTGCCATCTTGGCATTCCCATGCCAGGGCTGGTGGCTAGTGGGACCCAACAGTTTTCAGAGACCAACTGCAGCAAAGAAGCAGACTCTTGTCGAACCAGTGATTGCAGAAAATCATCATCAAAAGCAATCACATTCTTCTCCATGCTCAAATACCTCAAGACAGTGAATCCCCAGACCACCGAACCTAATCACCCAGTGAATTCCTGCAGCTGCAGCTGAATTTGGACTGAAAAACAACAGGACCTTCTGCAGGGACCCCAGTGGCTATATCCTGCCTCATCAAGACCACTGTGAATTTCCAGACCAACCAGTCGAATTGCCCAGTGAACTCCTGTGATTGCAGCTGAACTCATCCCTGCCTGCAGGGACCCAAGCAGCACTCCGCAAGACCATGGGTTTACAAACTGTCCCAGTGGAAGCCTGCACAGCTGTAGGGAGTTTCATGACAATGAACAGATCCACAGGTCTGTTAGTTGGCAAATCATCTCTGTGGAGGTGTGGACGGGGGCTATAGTTGGACACAGCAGGAACATGAATTGCCAGACAGTCCCTAGGGACACTTGGGCAGGTGGGATCTAGGGTCCGCAGTTCACTGTGCCCCTGCAGGGTCTCCAGAAAATCACCAAAGGAACGCCAACAGTAGTGTCTGTGTGGTGGAATAACTCAGCCAACTGTGCTGCAAGCTCAAAAGGCTATAAACTTGTGCCCAGCAGCGCCACAAGCACCAAGGCCTGAGGCCAACTAGGACTCATGTAATCTTAGCTGCCCAGAGCAACAGTGGTGTCCCTGGAACTAAATAACTGAGCCACCCAAGCCCCAGGCTCAGAACGGTACAATCTCTGCCTGCCAGAGCTTGAGCCCTGAAAACAGGGAGACCAGGGACTAAAGGAGTTGATGTGATTGGAGCTATAGGCTGGGAATGCAACACTCTCCCTGCCAGCAGAGTTTGTGCCTGGCAGTTAGGTAGTCCATTGACTAACAGTGTTCCACGTGATCACAACCAGCGGATCAGCAGTGGTGTTCCTGGGCCATCAAAGCTCAGCCAGCTCAGAACATAATAATTTCTGGCCCTGCTAAGCTGAGGCCCAGTGATCACAGAGACCAGAGGTCAGCACTCTGCAACGTTTCACAGTTTCACAACCAGCAGAGCAGCAGTAGTGTATGTAGGGCATTAAATCCCAACCAGCAAGCCACAGGCTCTTAATGGAACATCATAGTCTCTGACTCTACAGAGTTTGGGCCTGGAGAGCATGGTGGCCTGTAGTCAATTAAAGACTTCTATTTGCCTCCACTGACTAAGAACTATATCTTGTTAAAGAGGTTCTGGGGGACAAACTCAAAAGTCTGATTATATGAGACAGATTTGTTGAGGCAAATATATACCCCCAGCATAGGCCTTAATATAAAGGGACAACAAATAGACACAGGACTCTCACACAAAGAGGAAGAGGATGCCACGACAACAGAAATGCAAACCTGAGAGTTTTGAAAACATGACAATGAAGACCAATGAGTAAACAATAAACTCCCACAACTCAACAACAATGGAGATCATCAATACTGAGCTGTAGAAAATGCCACGAGAATTCAGAATTTTGATTTTCAATATGATCAAAGGCTTCATAAATTAAATCAGAGAAAGTGTACAGGAAATGAAAGAATATATGAATAGAGAAATTGAGACCCCTAAGTAGGAACCAAAAAGAGGCTTTGAGCGAAATGAAGACATCAATAAATAAAGACCTCAATATAAACGACCTCTGGCAGACTAGACCACATGAAAAATAGTCTCACTCTTGGAAGACAGCTCATTCAAAACTGACCATACTGTCAACAATATACAACACAACCAGAACATCCAAGAAATACAGAATAATATGTAACGGCCTAACTTACAGATAATAGGTCTAGAATAAGAGTGACATTTGGACGCAGACACAGAAAGCACAGGAAAGAAAGCCATGTGATGAGGGAGGCTGAGATCAGAGTGCTGTGCCTAAAACCTAAGGAATACCAAGGATTGTTGGCAACTACCAGAAGCCAGGAGAGACGCATGGGACAAGTTTTTCTATTGGAAAACTCCAGCTTTGTCAACACCTTGATTTTGGATATCTAGGCTTCAGAAATGGAAGAGAATAATTTCCTGTTGTCTTCAGCCACCCAATTTGTGATAATTTATTACAAAGTAATGTAGCTGCTATGAAGATCAGTGTGGAGTTTCCTCTGAAAACTGGGAATGGATCCACCATACAATCCATCTATACAATTCCTGAGTATCTCTTCAAAGAAATTGAAATCAGAATATTACAGTTATACATGCATATCCATGTTCATAGCAGCACAATTCACAATAGCCAAATCATGGAACCAACCTAGGTATCCATCAACAGATGAATGGATTACAAAATTATGGAATATACAGACAATGGAATTCTATTCAGCAAGAACAAAATTACATCCTTTGCAGGAAAATGGATGGACCTGGAGAACATTATCTTAAGTGAGGTTACCTACTCACTAAAGTGAAGGGTCATATGTTTTCTCTCATATGCAGAAGCAAGGAAGTAATTGGGATATAAGAGAGACTTTAGATAATGGAGGAGAAACACCAGTGGAGTGATGGAGAGGGGTCTAAGTGAGGGGAGGTAGGGAATCAATGAAGGAAACACTGCCACTGGAGTTATGTACATATGTGAAATTACCAATGCCAATTTCAAAATCATGTATCGGGAAGGGGAGGGAGCCAGGGGGAAGTTCACCAAGTACTACATGCATGTATATCCCTATTACTCTGAACTACATTATCCTCAATATGTTTCCAAATTAATGAGGATGTTATTTTTGTCCCACACTTTGAAAATATGATCTCATGGTGGGCCAACCCTTTACTATCTTCTATGGCTAGCAACAGTGATAGCTATCACAGATGCATGCTTATGAAGGCTGTCTTCCTCCATTTCTATAAAGTGAAAAAATTCATTAATTTGCATGTTTTTAGAAATTGAAAGGTGACCAAAAATTTTCATTACTGAAACCTCAGTATTACAGGTAAACAAATCACATCTCTTCTCAAAGTACTGTATACAAAGTGTGCAGAATATTGAGCATGTAAGATCTTTTCATTTTCTTTGATAACAAGTTTACAGACTGAATGAAAATTGTCAATACTTAACATTTGCATTGTCTTCCAATTATCCACATAAATAAGAAAAGTATAGTTTGGATTTGGATAAGATATCAACAGTCTTTTTTATGTTTTCTGAATTTTTATTAAAGCCTAAATAGAAATCCACAAGGTGATTCAAACCACCATTTTTCAAGGCAAGTATTTAATAGGCATAGGGGAGATTTCTTATACTTTTATTGGTGCAATGTAATCATACATCATAATGAGATTCAAACTAATAAAAACATGCATGCAAATATCCCTTGGTGTATTTCCCTCTGTCTACCTGTCCCCCTTTCTCCCTTCCTCCCTCTCCATTCATGTTAGTGAGATTGATAATGAAATGTTATATGGACCTTACCTTACTTGAACTATTCCCTTTCTCAGTCCTTGTTTTTCAAGGGTACATTTTTTTGTTGCCATAATTTGACACATCATTGAATATACTATGGAAGCATAGTTGCTATTAAGGGCCAATATGTCTCTTATCAAGATTTCCTCTTTTTGTTTATCAGATAAGACATTTTACTTGCAACCTGAGTAAAGATATTATAACTTTTCTCAGTTTCATAGAACAATCAAGGAAACCATAAAATTTGCTCCTTGTGGTATACTCAACATAATTCAGCAACTGCAATTATTGGTGTCATTTTGGAGGAAATTATTTTTTTATTTCTTTAGAAATAGTTGCCTATCTCATCACTACTTTGTGAGACTCAGTCTCCATGTGTGTTTTCACATCTCCCTTCCAACATGCCCAACACTAAATTCTTTTCAGAGTCATTTGTAGGATATTTTGTTTGGGTTATCTGTCTTCCTAAGCCAGTCATGTGTGCCGTTCCGTTTAGCCTTCGTTTCTGGTGACGTTTGGGTTATGCTGGCCTCTGTGTGGTCAACATTCTCATTTTCATGGTCTGGACCATTAGAAAGCATGATCATCATATTCACAATGTTAAAAAGTAAATCAGTAAATTCACAGCAGTTCATTCAAAGAGAAAATTCAAAGGTGATTTGCATCTCACATTTGTGATGTCCTAAAGGCACTCACTAGGAGTGATGCAACTATGGGTACCCTATTCTTGAGAACCACTGCAGAAGTGGATAATCTATACCAGATCCATCAGACATGGGGGCAGTGTTGCTTTTAGCAATGTGATTTGGACCACCACATAGAATATACTTTTCTCCCAACCTTCTGCATCCATTGCCAAAGACTTGCAGCCCATGCAATTTCCAAGAATGGTTTGTCATCCTGTAGGCAGCTCTAGTGTTGTGGAGTACAGTACACTCTTGAAAAAGAAGCTAAGATTATTATTATTGAAGTAGAAACTATATATGCTTTGAAGATTTTTGCCTGAAGGGGTGGCAATAAATATGACTTGATACTATGAGCTATAGAAAGGAATCTGACAGGTTCTTTTTTTGTGTGTGTGGTACCGGGGGATTGAACGCAGGGGCGTTCTACCTCCGCGCTACACCCCCGGACCGTACTGGGATTACAAGCGTGCACCACCATGCCCGGCCTGACACGTTCTAATGCAACCAATTACACAAGCATCAGAAGGCAGAAAAGACTGACTGGGAGGGTATTATTCTTTGAATGACGTAAAGAAGATTGGGACTTCCCTGAATAACATCAGTAGGAACAGAATAATGCTGAGACATTTTGAAATAAACAGCAAGATTTAACTTATTCACTGTATATGAAAAATGAAACAGAGGTTTAAGATAACTGCAGGTTTTCAAGACTGAGTAATTGGAGAAATGATGATATCACTGACAAGTAGCATTCAGAATATGAGTTGGTTTGTATAAACAAATGAGTTTAATTTAGAAAATGCCATCTTCAAAGTGTCTGTTCAAAGCATATATATGATTGGTATTTGAAGATGCTGGAACTGTAGTTCATTGATAAGGATAGTACAAAGCTCAGTGATCACTTTGTGGTACCAATACTAATTTCATATGGAACACTATGATCTAAAAGGAGGAATATTTGGTATTTGTACTAAAGCAAAAGAAATGTTTTTTTTTAATTTGAATGAATAATAGAGAAAGAAGCAATGAAATAAAGGCTGTATTTGCCCTGATTACCTAAGCTCTGTAATGTCTTAATTAGATGTTGGGAAAAGGATACCTCTCTCCAGTTAATGATTATGTCTTAGAGAAACTTGCTAATCTGCCTAATGAAGAAACTACTTTCTACTCACTCTTTCTCATCATCAGTATTCCAAATATGCCAGTTTTCAAGTATGCTGAAGGAATTTATATCAGCTGATATGAATAGGCTTGAGAGATATGTAATTCAGAGAATTAGATTGCTTCATGGAGAAAGACCATGTTTTAGTTGAGTCTATTTGATTGAAAGAAGAAAATTTTCAAATTACAAAAAATGAAGAACCAAGGTTATTTTGAAGGAATAGTCAAAAACACCACTGCTTAGAAAAATACGGTAGGGCTGGACATTGTTGGGCATGTACTGTAATCCAAGTACATGGGAAGCGGAGACAGGAGGATTGCAGGTTTGAGGCCAGCCTCATCACCTTAAACAATAGCCTCAGCAACTTAGCAAGACCCTGTTTCAAAATAAAAAGGACTGGGGGTATAGCTCTAATCACTGATTTGGAACAACAAAGGGAACAACATTAAGCAAAAATAGAAGTAAATGAAGAGAACCTAAAGCCTAATACATGGAAAACAAGTCTAAGTTTAGAAGCAAAAGAAGCAAATTAAGAGAAGCCATATTCAAAGAAACAATAGAAGAAAAATCACTTGCACAGAAGAAAATGAGTTATTAAGACGCAATTTCATAGTAATGACTGAGTGGAGTAAATTTTTTAATTACATATGTGTTTATGCAAATATATATGTACTACACTTACAGGCATAACCATGTAAAAATATCTTTACACTAGTGATAAAGAAAAATGTTATAGCCGGGTGTGGTGGCACACACTTGTAATCCCAATACTTGGGGGGCTGAGACAGAAGGATTCCAGGTTCACAACCAGCCTCAGCTACTTAGTGAGGCCTCCGCAACTTAGTGAGACCTTGTTTCAATATAAAGAATAAAAAATAGGGCTGGGGGTGTAGCTCGGAGGTAGAATTCCCCTGGGTTCAATCCCCAGTTCCGCAAAAAAAAAAGAAAGAGAAAAATGTTATACCTTTATACCATTTGTTATAAAAATATTTGAAACTGATTATTTGTAAAATTAAAGCATCATACTTATCAAATTTTTCACTGCAACACTGGAAAGCAGAACAGTGCAACTATATTTGTAAACCAGAAGAAAATACTTAAATTTATAAATCTTTTATCTCTATAAAATACCATTGTATACAGAAGAACAAAACAAAGTCTTTTTTTTAACAAGTAGTGATAAGAAAGTACCTATTTATCTTTTGTGGGAGAATTTCTTGGAGAAGTTTTATAGCCAAAATAAAATTGAAACATATCTCCAAAGAGGGAAGGGTATTATATAAGAATCAGTGGAAGGTAGTGTCTTAGTCCATTTTGGTTGTTTTACCAAAATACCTGAGGTTGGGTAATGTAAAGAAAAGAGGTTCATCTGGCTCACAATTCTGGTTGCTGAAAATTCCAAATCATGTGGTACCAGCTGACAAGGGCCTCCTGGCTGCGTCCCAGCATGGCTGAAAAACAGAAAGGAAACTGGCTACATGCAGCAGGGGCCATCCTCGTAGGGTGGCCTTACTTTATAACTCACTTCACAGGAACTAATCCAATCCTGTGAGAACTACTTTAATTCTTTCTGAGAGTCATGCCCCAACACCCATTAAAGGTTCTCCCACCTCAGTACCATTACATTTGGGGATCCAGCTTTGATCACATGAACCTTTGGGGGACACACTCAAACCATACCCAGACCACAGTTGTAGCGTTTCTCAAAATTTATAAACTTAAAGCAGTGATCATTTTAATTGTGTTGTATAAGAAAGGCTACTCAAAATGCATTACATAAATAATAAAAATCCCAAAGATGGCATGGAACTACAGTTTTAAATTATTACAAATAAATGTTAGAAGTAGGAGTTATGGATGGAGGCTGTTTTTTTAAAAATCTTAAGTTGTTTTCAATTTCTTTCTTTATTCATTAAACATAACAATTGTGAGACGATTTAAAACGAATTAGTATCTTGAATATGAGATTCAGTAAAGCCAATGTGATCATTTCACTTAAAAGAATAGATTTTCCTATTCATAAGGGCATGCATGCTGGGCCAAGGAGGATTAAATGTGTCATATATTTTAATATGTGATTTACATATTTATGATTTATGAAAATTTGTTTTTGAACAATTTTTAGACAAAGTTATCTTCCTGATTTAAAGTATTTATTTATTGAAAATACTTAATGAAAGCTTATATACTACAGACTGAGAATGCAAAAAAGGAAAAGAAGTTTGACATCTACTGGGGAAAAACATACCAAACATGTAGGCAAAATTAGATGAATGCTATAATAGATTTATGTACAAGGTGAAATGAAGTATAGGAAAAAGGTGTGAAAGACTTAACTGTGAGGATGTTTATGAGTCTGTCGGTGAGCAAGGTAGGCAAGGCATGCTGAATAGTCTGAGCATATGTTATAGATGAGAAAACACAGGTGTTTCTCTCTAATTGAGCCATCTAGTGAAATTCTTCAATTGAAATTCATGTGAAAAGGAGATATCTCAAGTACTGCCTATTGAAAGCAGCTCTGAATACTTATATCCTATTCTGGGTTAGGCCTAAGGTTTTTATTTTTTGGTTGTTTTGGGTTTTTTTTTTTTTTGTCGTTGTTGTTGTGCTGGGAATTGAACTGGGGCATTTTACCTCCAAGCTACACCCCCAGACCAATTTTATTTTTTATTTGGAAACAGAGTCTCACTAAGTTGCTGAGGCTGATTTCTTACCTGTGATTCTCCTGTCTCATAAGTATTTTTAAATTTCATAAAAGGCAGCATTTAGAGAATTTGGGCATAGCAATCAGATGTTCACTACATATTGGTATTTGCAGGGGAGAGAAGATATAAATTTCCTGGCTCTTTTTTAAACAGCAATGAACTTGAGAACTGGGGCTTCAGGATAGATAGGTTTTGCTTTGGCCTTCCCACTTGGCTCACCTTGGCTACAGCGAGGAGAGAGCAACCCTCCTGCTGCGGGAGTAGCGTGGCTGCCCTGCACAGTTAGATGTGGTGGGCTTGGGAGATGGTAGCCACAATCTGTTGCATTTCACAGAGAAGAGAAAAGCGTGGTTGGCTGCTATGTTGCTGTGTATTTCTCAAATATGTCCTGCCTAGTGGGGAGGGAAAGGATAGCCGCCCAGTTTCAGGGCAGAAGATATTTACTCTTGCTGCTACTATGCTGAGAAACTAGGTCTTTTCTTAGCATCAGGAAACCACAGAAGAATTCTGTGGCCTAATAGAGATTTTCAAACTAAAAGCTAACAATTTGTTCTTCTCTTTACACATTTTGTTAGCTTCCATATATAAGGGATTCCCTGTAAATTACAGAATCTAAAATATTACAATGGAGGTCAGTTTCAGAGATGGGTAACTTTCTTCTTGGTAATGTACTTATTTCTTTTTTTTTTATACTTACCTAAATGTTGAGAGTCCTACTTTAGGAGCCATAATTACATAGAATGTGGTAAAAGAGTTTCTAACATGTTTTTTAGATCAGACGTCCATCTTACCAAAGTGGCAACCTAAATAATATTGATTTAGAAAGTTCATCTTGTTCACTATTTTTTATTATAGCTTCTTGTGGTGAAATGGTCTACTTACATGTTATTTAAAGTTTCTGTCCCTATTAATTGTTCTGATGCCGCACTGAGGCGCTCAGAACTGATAATCAGTAGGCTTTTCTATTTAATGCTGGAAGAACAAGCTGCTTATGATGACCCAACAGAGACATGAGGAAGGTTTGTGAAAGGGGTGTATTCATCCAGCTCTAATCCTGGTTTTCAGAAGGCAGTGTCTTTAAGTGTTCTCTAATTAGTGAATAGATATGGTTGTAGATTCTTGTAGACACCTCTTTCATAGGACAGAGATGATTTGCCTGGCCTATTTTGTAAATGAAGTTTTTAAAAATCTTTTATTGGTGAATTATAATTATACATACTAGTGGAATTCATTGTGACATATTCGTATGTGCACATACCATAATTTGATCAATTTCATTCCCCAGTACTCCCCTTTCCATCCCATAAATGAAGTTTTTAATGTGAACATTTTAAAAATAGGAAACAGTAAAAATAATTTTGAAACATGTAATCATTATTCTATTAGTATGATTTATTATGATTTTTCTTTCTGATATCATAATTAGAAACGTAAATATTATATATCATAAAATGGTGTCTACAAAATAAAATGTTATTCCTTTTTTATTTCCTCCTTGTTTGTTTTGCTGATCTCTTTGTATACAGGAAATATTTACTGCCCTGAGGCAAATTCTTTTTGGGTTTGGTAAAATTGCTTCTACCAGTCACCTAGGAAATATAAGCTAGGGAACAAGACACTGATATTTAGGCATACCAAGAGAAAATATATTGCTTCAGTGAACTGAATATAAAACATGATCAGTGAAAACACCTGGAAATCAAAAAGAAAAGATTTTAGTTATGCTTCTCTTTTTCAAAGAACTTAAGTGCTTAGCTATTATTGTTAGTACTGGAGAAGTATGTTGGCAGTGACATTTGAAATATGATAAATAAAAGTGTACAGAATGTCTGCTTCTACTTTTAGCACTTGTCTGATTCCTTCTGCAGAAATTGCATAATAGAAACTACCATAGAGTTAATGCAACTCTAATATATCAACCTTACTTGTTGTAATAAATGTATTCTCTATTACTCTGTAATGATAAAGCCATAGTTATTGAAACTGCCAAAGTTATTGAAAGAGGAGGCTAGGAGCTTTTTGCCGTTATCACCTGTATTATTAATTGGAGATAATTACTGCAGAGCAGCTGGCTGTTGGTTTTAGGGAGCATCAATTGTTCTTCTCACCCAGCTGTTAACTAATAAGGATAGTCAACACATCTGTTTCAACAGCTGGTAATTAACAAAAGCCTAATTGCTGCAACTCTTTTAACATCCAATCTGTGAAAAAGAAGGGATGTAGAAGAATATTATTTACTTTGTGCTTTGCACTTTCTGAGACCAGTTTCTCTTTTTTTCTCTCCCCCCACTTTTTTCTCTTACTTTGAACACCACTGCCTTTGTATGAGGCATTGAATGGCAGGAGAACACAATATGGTAATCCAGAGCTTAACTTTTTCAGATCTTTGTTGGTGTTTCTTATTGCAACATTTCTTTGCTAACTTGCAAGATAAAATGGATCAAAAGCATTTTGAGTAGTTCCATACAACAGTTAAAATCCGCAGCAGTGTGCCCTAGGCTGTGTTGCTGTTGTCTGAAATATCCAAATGGAAACAGGGAATTCTTTTTTTCTTATGCTTTTCACATGCTTAGGCATAACTCCCAAATAATTTCCACATTCATATACTGAATTTTTGTTTAAATTACTGCATATGTTGATTAACATAAATGAAGTCAGGTGTAGCGAGCCCTTTTCCTTTTGTTAAGAACTATTTAAAGTATCATCTTTGAAAGACTTTAGCTTATTTTAATGTCTATATGTCAACTTTGAGTATTTAAGAAAACTTTTTGGTATATTTGTGAATTCATGCTTGGTCTGTTTTTCTTTAAAATGTGGTTTGATCATTTTTAAAAGTTTCCCTAACTTCAGATAACTTTGATTACTACTTACTGAATTTTATAACAAATAGAATATTAATGGGCTTGGACTTGAGACACATAAATAAAACTATTTCACAAATGAAAGACTTACAAAATAATATTCTTATTGAAATCCCTTCAGTAGTCTTGTGAACTGTTTAAGTAAAAAACATATTTCATATAGCCTTGATTATAGAGCTTTGTATTTATGCTTTTTATAATCTTTGCTAATTATTTATTAATATTCACATGTCAAAAAGTCTTCTTTTTGTCTCCTATCTTAAAAATTGACAGGTAAAATATAATTGATTAAAATGTTTTCCTTTCTTTGAGAATTTTTTTAGTTATGGCTAAATTTTTTCAGTAGCTGTTTATAGTCTTTTATATTACCTTTAAATCCTATACATATAAGATCTTTACATATATAAGATATAAACGTATAAAATATATATCTTTATATATAAGATTATTTTGATTAGTGAAGATGTATTTGTTAATTAGCGATCACATAATTGTACTGATTTTCCTTTCAACACATTCCTAAAATGTTAGAATAAATTCATGGTTAATTTGATAGACTGTGATTATGGTACTTATTTAATATGAGTATCCCCAAAGTCCTTAGCTAAACTGATAGTCAAGTTCACTTGATTAAACTTGTTTCACTAACTTTTCAGTTGGCAATATTTCTATGCAGGCAGTTCTTTAATTGATGTTGAAAGGTATAGAAGAAATTCTACCCAAGTGCTTGCCCTGGACTGAATTACAGATTGCATAATTTCAAAATTTTTGCTGGCAAAACAAGTTTAGTTCAGCAGGTGTTCAGGTGATGAAGTGTACTATAGATGTAATGAAAAAACATGCACGATCCTGAACAAATAAACAAAATACTGCTGGCTAAAATTCTAACTAAATAGAAGGGCACTGTCATGTAGAGAAATGTTTACGACTCAAGTGGAAAGGAGGGGAATATTGTCATTTTAGAAAATGTTTACTTCTTGAGTTTGAATAAGAATTTAATTTTCTCTGTGTGCTCATGTTCTTACGTAGTACTAGAGAGCTTAGTGAAAGGAATGTATCCTGCCACAAATAAGGAGAATGGGCTTTCCTGAGGAACCCACATGCTAAGCATGCACTCTACCACTGAGCTACACCCCCAGCCTAGGAACCCACATTTTGGCTGATGTGAAGTGTTTTCTTCATATAATTATTTTTCTTGAGGAAATGACCTCAAGAACCAGCAGTATGGTAGATAGAAATTCAATAATTTAACATATATTCTCTGAAGACCATAAATACTCTGATTCCTCTGTTCTCTTGATGTTGAAGGAGGCAAATCTCATTAAATGATGAATAATTATTAGTGAAGTAGTCAGTGATTTTATACATATCAGTAAGTGACCATCAGAGGTGTAGTCAGGAAGTCTCAGGTGCCAGACATCTAACTGACACCTAACAAGCAACAGATTTAAGGCCATGGTTAGTATTTTATAAGATAAGGTTCATTCAACTTACAAGATACAAGGAAAAGATAAAGCCTCCACAGTCTGAATTAATGCATAAAGAAATGGTTCAAGACAAAGATCTTAAATTACTATGGCTTGTCTGATAAAACAGTCTGAGTTAATGTACACAGAACTGGTTCAGGAAAAAGACCTTAAATTACTATGGCTTAAAGAGTAAATTATATCAGACACTAAAAATAACAGTCAAACTATACAACTGGCAAGGGATTGACATCTATACTATATGAGGCGCTCCAAAAACTCAATAGCAATAAATAAATAGCCCAATTAAAAATTGGCAATAGACCTAAATACACATTTCTCAAAAGAAGACATATAAATAGCCAATAGGCTTATGAAACATGCTCAGCATTACTAATGATCAGAGAAATGCAAATCAAAAACCACCTTACCCCATTAAGAATGACTGTTATCCAAAAGAGTAAGGATAACAAGTTTTGGCAAGGATGGAGAGAAAAGGAAACCCTTGCACATTTTTGGTGGGAATGTAAATTAGTACAGGCATTATGGAAAATACTATGTAAGTTCCCCCCCAAAATAAAAATAGAACTGCTACATGATCCAGCAATGCACTACTGGGTATTATATCCAAAGAAATGAAATCGTTATTTCAGAGACATCGGCACTCCCATGTTTATTGAAGCACTATTCATATAGTTAAGAAATGGAAACAAGTGAAGTGTCCATCAACTCCCAGTACTTAGGAGGATAAGAGAGTAGGATCGCAGGTTCAAGGCCAGCCTCACAACTTAGCGAGGCCCTCGGCAACTTAGTGAGACCCCTTTTCAAAATAAAAAATAAAAAGAACTGGGGGTGTAGCTCAGTAGTAGGACATCCCTGGATTCAATCCCCAGTACCACAAAAGAAAGTGGGGGAGCAAGATGAGATCCCAGCCATTCCATTCCACAGACTGTGCATGCTGTGTTTCTGACATACTTCTCTCCACTTTCTTTCTCCATTTCGTGGTTTCTGCTCACTGTTCCTGAATCAGTTTCTGCCTGTTAATGTTTTGATTTCTGCTTCCACCATGAGCCTTTGTCTTCCCCTCTCATGTCAGCCCACTTCATGGGTCACTAGACAGTGCATATGTTACTACATTTGAATGATCAACTTGCTCACCTCTGGTCTGATAAACTGAAAGGCATGACATGAGTACAAAACATAAGAACCTCTAAGACTCACCTTGAAAAAGCATTGCACTGTGGTAATACACTATGGTGAACAATACAAGTCTTCCTCTAAGGTGAAAATCTGCTCATTTTTAGCCTTTTGATAATAGCTTTTAATTTTAAGGTATTTAGTTATTTTTCTACTATGTTCTTAATCTGCTTGTGAGGTTAAAACTAAAATCCTAGGATGACATAGTAATATTGCTTGAGCAATTGCCTAACTAGACATACTGTTTAGAGATATCTAATTAGATATCTCATAGATATGTCTAATAGTATAGCACAGTCATGTATATTTACGTATTATGTATTATTTATGTGTTATATATTTATGTATTATTTATGGTTATGCTATAGAATATTCCATTAACACAGTTAATATACATATTAAATTATACTGTATTGAAATATGACGTGGCTGATAAAATAAGCAATTTGGGGGGGATACTTGTAATCTAGTTCCAACTTTCATTCTAATGAGCTGTGAAGTCTTGGATAATTTCCAAATGTTTTCCTGGGTATGTCGTATTGTCAACAATTTCCTCATCTATAAAAGTAAGGGACTAGATTACCTCTAAGATCCTTTCCCAGTGTAAAATTATTTGGTTCTGTGATTTAATTTGTACTGTATGCTTCTTTATTTAGCAGATATCACACATAAGATCAACTACTTCTGTTCTACCATAAAAATAGATTTCCATTAATGGTCTTAGAGTTACCAAAGGAAGACTTAATTACATCAGAGTATAACTATTAAAAACACATTTAAACCAAACATAACAAGATTTTAGAGTGAGATAATAGTGGTTTATCCACAATGCCTATAACAGTGTTCAGTGATGTGAACAGTGTATTATTTTCTTTGTCATTCCAAGTTACTAGATAAAACTGTAAGGAAACAGTGTAGTTCATTTCTAAAGCAGTAGTAGTACAAATGGTGTCCTATTTAGATGACTTCTCAATGGTATATAATGGTATATTTGACTGTAAAACTAACCTAACATTAGTTAACCAACCTTTCTTTAAATTACTTCAGATATATAAAAAGGATGCTAAAGATAGAAAATACATTCTGATTATTCTGTGAACTTCCATTATTGTCAATAACTGTTACTAAGTGATGATTTGATTGCACAGTTTTGTCTGGGGATAAATGTGAAGATTCACAGTAGTAAAAAGGGAAATTACATATTTGGGGGTCAAACAGGCCTGAATTTGTACTTTAGTTTAACCAATCATTAGCTCTGTTGTATATGTAAGTTACTTAAGCTTCATAAACATGTTTTATCACCTGTAAAATAGAGATAATGATAATTATCTAATAAGTTGTTTGTAAGGATAGATTATAGTTAGATTATAGTAATAAATTTCAAGTACTTGATATAATGCCCAACCCTTAGTAGGCATTCAACAAGTGGCATGGTGTTATGTCTAAGCATAGATGCTTTAAAGTTATTTCAATATAGGCATCAAGTTTGGTAATTTCTTTATAAAGTATATAAACAAATACTTACTGTAGAACTCAGCAATTCTACTTCTAGGTATTTACTCAAGAAATATGAAAGCTGGATGTGGTAGTACATGCCTGTAAGGGAATATGAGACAGGAGGATTGTTGATTCAAAGCCAGCATCAGCAACTTACTGAGGTCCTCTGCAACTCAAAGAGACCCTGTTTCAAAATAAAATAGGGCTGGGGGTGTAGCTCGGAGGTAGAATATCCCTGGGTTCAAACCCCATGTCTTAGTCAGCATTCTCACTGCTGTAATCCAAGACAGCTGACCCCACAACTTAAAGAAAGGAAGGTTTATTTGCTCACAGTTTTTGGAGATCTCAGAGTTCAGTCCATGTGAGGCTGGGGTGTGGAGCTGGAGCTCAGGCCATGGCAGGCCATGGAGGCAGAAAGCAGAGAGAGGGGAAGCACACAGGCTCTGTTCCTCATATCATGGAGGCCAGAAGCAAGAGAGCAAGTAAGGGGATCAGGAACCATACATAATCCCAAAGGCCACACTCCCAAGGACCCACCTTCTCCAGCCACACCCTATCTGCCTAGGTTACCACCCAGTAAATCCATTACAATGGATTTATCCACTGATGAGATTACACCCAAGTCCCACTTCCAACATTGCTACCTTGTTTCCAAGGACTAGGAGGACATTCTAAATCCAAACCATTATACCATAGCACCAAAAAAAAAAGAAAAAAAAGAGAGAGAGAAATGAAATCATATTTCCACAAATTGACCTATATGCAGATATTTCTAGCAATTTTATTAATAATTTCCAAAAACTCGAAAAAATCCAAATGTCAGTTAACTGATGAATAGATATTCATGTTGTACACAACATAGTACTACTCAGTGATGTAAAGGGATGATCTACTGATACATGCAGTAATACAGATGATTCTCAAAAGCATTATACTAAGTAAAAGAAGCCAGATTTAAAGGCTGCATTTAATTTATATTACATGCTAGAAAAAGGAAAAGCTATAGGGACAAAAATCACATCATTGGTTGCTGGGGCTGGAGCTAAAGGGAGGCTATTGACTTCAGGGGTGTACAATCGAATGTTTGGGGGTCATGGGAATACTCTATATTTTGATTGTGATGGCTAATATATATATATTTGTCAAAATTACAGAACTATATACTAAAATGGGTGAAGTTTTACTTCATATAAATATAATCCTGACTTTAAAAAGGATGTGCAGCCAGGTGTGGTGGCACATACCTGTAATCCCATCCACTCAGGAGGCTGAAGCAGGAGATCACAAGTTCAAGGCCAGCCTGAGCAACTGGTCCTGTCTCAAAAGAAAAAATAAAAATGGCTGTAGGTATAGTTCAGTGGTAGAGCACCCCTGGATTCAATTCCTAGTACCATACACATACACACATACATGTGGATGCTTATTTAATATCTCATGTATGTTTTACTTTGATAAAATTTTACCCAAAATATGATAATAAGCAGAAAAGCATTACTATTGTATAATATGTGTACCTCAAACTATGATTATACATTAAAATTCTGCCTTACTGGAGGCTATACTCAAAAAAATTATTTTTAAGTATTTTATCAAGATTTTCAAGATAGAATACATTGAGATTCTAAACAGTATAATTGAAAGGGAAAAACAGAAAATTTAATTTGATATAATTCAGAGAAAAACATAAAAAGGATATGTAAATATAAAAAATGAAATAATATGTAAGAATAAGTCCAAGTATATCTTTAATCACACTATACATGTGTGAAGATAAATATTATAAGAAAAGATACATGTGTCAATATGAATAACTGACCAAAAAAAGCAATTGTCTTTAAAATGTGTAGAGTATTAGCTAGGTGTGGTGGCGCATACTTGTAATCCCAGTACTTGGGAGACTGAGACAGGAGGATCACAGGTTTGCAACTAGGCTTAGCAACTTAGTGTGGCCCTCAGCAACTTAGTGAGATCCTGTTTCAAAATAAAAAGTAAAATAGAGCTGGGGGTGTAGCTCGGAAATAGAATGCCTCTGGGTTCAATTTCCAGTACCACAAAAAAGAAAATATGTAGAGTATCACTTATGTTTAAGTTTAAAACCCTATAAACAATAGGTTCAATCCCCAGTACCACCAAACAGTAAAAAGTAGAAATTATCTATATTGTCTATAAGAACATAACTCTATGGCAAAAACATAAAATATTTTTGAAAATGATGAACCCATTCATGGAAGTATTTTACTTTGGGACGGGGAGGGAAGGAAATGAATGTGACTGGTAAGTATGGTGTGTGGGATGGGATTTTTTACAACAATTAAAGCAAGGTTTATAACTGCAAAATTACCAATTTTTAAATTTTATAAATAAGTGTATTTTGCAGAGTATACAAGTAACCCAGTTTTTGCTTGTATATGCATAAACTTGTCTCTTTTTTTTTTTTTGCAGTACTGGGGATTGAACCCAGGGGCATTTTACCTCCAAGCTACACCCCCCGCCCTATTTTTTATTCTTTATTTTGAAGCAGGGTCTCACTAAGTTGCAGAGGGCCTCACTAAGTAGCTGAGGCTGGCCTCGAACCTGGATCCTCCGGTCTCAGCCTCCCAAGTACTGGGATTACAAGTGTGCACCACCACACCCAGCTATAGACTTATCTCTTGAAGGATACACAAGAAACTGATAGTCAGTCTTGGTAGAGGGAATGTATAGTACTCAAGGTTGGAGGTGGGAGACTTAACTTTACATGGTATCTTCCGTTCCATTGAGTTTTGTTAGTTTTATTTAGTGGATGCATTTGATTATGTATGTGTACACATCAATGATTGCATGCAGTTATGAAAGTAACTGCCAGAAACATGGGAATGGAATGCCCTAAAAACAGGAAAAGTAACCTGTTTACTTATTTCCTTAAGGTTTTGATACGAAATTTATTTTTTACCTTCAAGTGTGATAGAATTAGGTATTAATGATGAATCTAGGAGATACAATAGAAGTTAATAGCACATTTTTTTTTTTTTTTTGCTGTACCGGGGATTGAACCCAGGGGTGTTCTACCTCCGCGCTACACCCCCGGCCCTATTTTTTTTTTGCTTTATTTTGAAACCGGTATCACGAAGTTGCGGAGGGCCTCACTAGGTAGAGAGAGAGAGAGAGAGAGAAAGAGAGAGAGAGAGAGAGAGAGAGCTGAGGCTGGCCGCGAACCCGGATCCTCCGGTCTCCACCTCCTAAAGTACTGGGATTACAAGTGTGCGCCACCACGCCCAGCTTTTAATAGAACATTTAGAGCGTTTTTATATTACATGTAACAGTCATCCAACTCAAAGTAGACTAAGCCTCCCCCCTCCCCATACACACACAAAGAATTATCTACCCAGAAGCCAAGAAGTAGATCTGGATCTGTCCTCTGGCATCCATGGGCCCATCATCGGGATTCAGTTTGCATCTGGGCTAGTGGGATAGAGTGCTCTGATGGGACAACCTGGGTCTTGTATGTGAGGTGATGTGGGATGAAGTTTATCTCAGCTACAAGGACTGAATTGGACCACTGTGGCATAGGGTAAAGGTGTTTTTCCAAAAAGATATGCTGGACAGATGAGTATACTTCTGATGAAGTAAAGTGAGGGAATTATAAAGCCAGAAAGTTTATAACAGCTTTGAAAACTAGTTATCAAGACTTAAACAGAAACCTGGATGCTGGGAATTAAAAAACTGAATGAATTGTTTATGAAGCAGCACCGTATTTTCATTGCCAACTAAATGTGGGAGTGAATGTGGAATGTTCAATATTTTCTTAAGCATGAGAATTTAAAGTTCTCACCATCCTATTTTCATTATGGAAATTTCTAGGCAAAATCTACATTTTGGTATTTTCCTGCAAGAACACTACTTTTTTGTTTGGTTGGTTTTGGGTTTTGGGTTTTATTCTTTTGCAGAAGTACCAGTTTTTTTAAAAAAATCAGAATAATCATCAAGGTATTTAGCATTGGCATATATTTATTTATCAAATTTTCTATTATCTGTCCAGTATTTGGTAGTCCTTAAATACATGCAACAGGATGTCTGAAGATTTGTAAGTTGAATGCAATGTCTCCTTTTTTTGTGTGTGGTCTTTTTAACTTGCCAGTAGTCATAGTGGATATCTTGCCTTCTGAATTACCATTTCAGTCATACTTTATGGTACAGTGAAAACTAGCAAAGCAGTTAATTATTGACATAAAAAAACCAACCACTTTCTTATTTGAAATGCTTTTTCCTAATTTTTGAGAATGTTTCATCTATAATTATGGAATAGAGAATGTTAAAGCAAAGCATCCAAACATCTTAAATTTAATTATACAGTAACTTTGTTAGAATTTATTAGCCCAGAAATAGAATAATTAATATCTTGTGCTTAAATTTATATACAAAAATCCAAAGTGCTGATGTTTTTATAATTCTCCATTATTAAAGTAGGAAAGTGGCATTATCTGCATTATCTAATGTTCACTTTCATTACACTAATTAATTTTCCTATAATTAGAAATTTATGATCTTTCTTATGTGTGTATTCTAAAGCAAGAGATTAATTTTGATGAAATCATAATAAATTTGGCAAAAGTCTGAAACTCTGCCTCAAAACGTTCAGTTACTTTTAATTTTTTGGTATTGGTGTAGTTTGTGAGGTTTGTGGCAACAATTAGCTCTGTGTTATCTATGAAATACTGCTTAAAGTGAAAGACAGTATATTTTCATGCAAATTAAACTTTGAATTAACAATACTAAAACCTAACTTACTGGTACCATATTTTAAAAGTTATGCTGAAAACTCTTTTCCTCATTTCTTAAAATCCAATAGGAATGATGATAGAAAGGCAACAAATTATTTTAAAATTACTGCTTTGAACCCTTTCAAAAAAACTATAGATAGCAATAATGAACTGTACATTTCAAAAAGCTAGAAGAAAATATATTAAAATTTTTACCTCAGTTATTTAACTGAAGAGATGGATATGTTTAACCTAATCTAAACATTACACAATGTACACATGTATTAAAACATGACTTCACCCCCTTAATAGGTATAATTTTTATGCTTTTTTTTTGCGGTACCAGGGATTGAACCCAGGGGCATTCTACCTCTGCGCTACACCCCCAGCCCTATTTTTTTATACTTTATTTTGAAACCGGGTCTCACGAAGTTGCAGAGGGCCTCATTAGGTAGAGAGAGAGAGAGAGACAGGGAGAGAGAGAGAGAGAGAGCTGAGGCTGGCCGTGAACC
>PVJS01019008.1:0-34206 GCA_004027185.1 Glis glis | reverse complement strand
CCCCGGTACCGCAAAAAAAAAAAAAAAAAAATGCCAAAAAATCCCATTTCTTTCCTCTTCTCTGTCCTCTATCCCTAGAATTTCCTTTCCAGACCTCTTCACCATTGTGGTGCCCTTTTTTGACATGTCCCCATCAGCCACAGTCCTCTCTGAAACCATGTTGTCTAGAAATAAATACAAAATCTGGACATAGTGTGCTAAATTAGAGTACAGTGGTGTTTCTTTTCCCTAGACCTGATCACTATTTTTATAGGCTAACTTTCATCTCTCCATCAACCAGCTCCCAGGGTTAATAAAGATTTTCCCCAGATCTCATTTCTAAGAACCCGGTAGTAGTCCACTGAGAAGCAGCCCGTTCCAGAAGACACAGAGCTGAGTCTCCTAGAATTATGTTATCATTAGAACTTGATCCAGAAACTTTGGATCACCTAGTCATCTCAATATGAATAGTTCTGTCATTGTGATTTGGGGTTCTCCTGTTACATACATATATATTAAATCCCAATAAGACCACTCTACCTGGAACCCTTCCTTTCCTTTTTTCTCTCTCTCTCTTTCTCTCTCTCTCTTTCTCTCTCTCTCTCGTTTTGTTTTTGATTTTGGCACTGGAGATTGAACCCAGGGTCATTCAACCTCCAAACTATGTCCCCCAACCCTATCTTCTTTTTTTTTTTTGAAACAGGACCTTAATAAGTTGCTGAGGGTTTCACTAAGTTGTTGAGGCTGGCCTCCAACCTGCAATCCTCCAGGCTCAGCATAGCAAGTACTGAGGTGACAGTCTTGCTCTATCTCCCTTTAATAGCTAAATTATCAGATCCTTTTCACAACCCAATCCGCAGGTTACAATGTCATTCACCCATCAGTTTCTAATTGATCACCAGTTTCCAGAGTTTTACCTGGTAATTCTCAAAGCTGTCCCTTTCTTGCTGTTTTCATATAGATAGGCCGTTTTTGATCCTGCAATCCTCCTGTCTCAGCCTCCAAGTACTGGGATTACATGCATGTGCCACCACACTAGGCTTAGATCTTCATTGTTCTTGAGGGAACACCTTCCTACGTGCATCGCTTGCTAATTTAATAACTGAGCTTTCTACCCTCTATCCAAATGACAATTAAAAATCTTGGCTGAAAAAATTAATGCGGAGCTTGGTGGCATCTCCCTGATGTAGCTGGGTTTCTATTTGCTTAGTTTCCTCCCAGAAATTATTTAATCTGCCTCAACTGCTATCAGACACACACTTTTCCCACTTGTCTGTGAGGAAATTATGAAATTCCTATGCATCTGTTGTCACAGATGATAGGTAAGAGCGCTACTCAAACTATACAGTAAAGATTTTAGTTTATCTTGACTTATTTTAGTGGTTTCTGCTATATCAATAAAATATTTAGTAAATTCCAGCCTATGAAGAATTTCTGTACTAGAAATGTTACAATGTAATAGTCACATTTGTCTTTATTTTTTAAGTATTATTTTCTCCCTTTTTGGAAACCAGGACATTTTTCCACGCCCAGCCTTTTGACCTTTCTCTAATTCCTCATTATTCCTGATATACTTAAAGCAGTGGTTCTGTGACCAAATATGAAAATCCATAATTTAGTTAAAATGTTTTGAACCTTTTAGATTTACTAGATTATCCTTTGCGTATTCCAAAATAGGAAATACCAATAATAAAATATACATATATTCATACATACATTATATAAAATCTATATATTTTATATATGCTATGGTTTAGAAATAAATTACACTTACAAACATATATTAAATACACAATAAATAAAATGTGGCATACATGCAAAATAGAATTCTACTCAGCCATAAAAAACAAATTTTATGTTATTTGTAGGAAAATGAATGGAACTAGAGAATATTATGTTAAATGGTATCAGCCAGTATCAGAAAGACAATGGTTGTATGTTTTTTCTCATATGTGGAAGGTAAAGAGAAAATAAGAAACAAAGGGAACTTCAGATAAATGAGGAGAGAGACCAATAGGATAGTGGAAGGGGGTTGGGGAAGGGAGGTAGGGAGGTAGAGGGAGGAATAAGAAGAACTGATGAAGGAAACAGTTCAAATAATGTTACATCCATATATGAAGGTATCACAGCCAATTTCACTAACACGTACAGGGAGGGAGGAAGAGGGATGGAATTGGAAGTGGACTGAAGTACACCAAGTCATGTGTGCATGTATGTTTGTATTATAGTTTCAAATTGCTATAAATACTATCAAGGAAAATATCAAACCATTATAAGAGAGAATATGAAGAGAGACCCAGCAATTTAATATTGACTTGGAGAGAGATTTGGGAAGGCTATTTGAGGAAGAAGTTTGTTAACAAAGACTGAAGAGTAAGAAAGTTAACTAACTTAAATCTCAGTAATGTACAAAGTACTCTCTCTAAGCTAGAACAAAGACAAAAATATCATTGGGCATAGTTCAAAGAGGGGTGAGTTTGGAGGAACTGGAGAGAGTACTTCTATATAAAACAATCAGAAAATTTTAAAAATATCTTCTTTTGACTCACAAAAATATTATGAGATAAATCCTAAAACTAGATTTGTGTTGAACATGAGAGAAGCGAGACTCCACTGGGTTAAACAACTTCAATGGTTATAAATGTGACGATGTGAGAGTATTAGAACCAGTAACAGAATTCATATCTGGATAAAGCTACCGTCCACATTCTGCCCTCTGACACAATACTGATGCTTTACGATTCAACAGGAGATTATAATCTTAGGAAAATTTCTTTTTTTATTTTATTGTTTCTCCTCTGAATACTGGATCTTTTGAATTTGAATTTTTGATTTATGCATTTTAGATCCTCTTGTAGAACCTTCACAATAAAAAGACTCAGAAACAACCAAGTAAAATGGATGAAAAAGTCATTTGTGGATATATCCCACTGTTTTGTTAAAATTTCAAGAACACAGAAAAGCTCTCTTTTCACTAAGGAAAAAATGGCAAGTTACCTATTCGGTTAAAATATCAGATGGAGAAAGTGTCATCATCTAAGCCATAAGATGCTGCAAGACACTGAACTGATGTCTCCACATATGAAAACCCACTCTTGCCGATTCAACTTTACTGTCACCTAATATCTAAACAAGGTACTTTTGAATGGGTACTCAGCAAAATTCATGGCATTCCCTCTTCTCCTGCTCCTCCCCTTCATGTTCCACGTTGGCTTTAACTAATTCCGAATGCCTCACAGGAATGATGGGAGTGGGCTACTCAGCCAATGCCACCTTACCTCCATGCCCTCACCCTCATCCTAAGCACTCTAAATTTTGGTGTCAGGATGCACTGATGCTGGGCCTAGTGAATTTGAAAAAGCTTCCTCTTCCTCTGAACCCACTTTGAGGAGTATGGCCAGAACTCTATGTCTGAGATTGCTGCACATAGATCCAGGCATTGCCATCCATATTCCATTTGCATTCAGTAAGGTTTAAATGTATCAAGGTGCACTGTCCTGAACACACAACACAGACCCCTGCTAGTATCTAATCCTAACTGCATTCCCCATTCCTGGCTTTCTACAATGCTTCTGTTTTGGGTGAAGCCAGGGCAAAAGTGCTCTTGCCTCATCAAATCTTTTTCTCTCTTCTACTTGTCTATGTTTTGAGCCTTCCACTGAGCTTCATCCGGCTCTTATTCTTGTTGACATGTAAAAGAAAAGGTCAAACGAGTCTTTTTCCTCTCTCCCATATAGCCGAGATTTGAAATCAAAAGCCAGTGATTTCCAAACTATTACATTTGTTGAGGAATTTAAAGTTCTATTTTTAAAATTCCTTCTGAGCATTTATACCCTGGACTGTAGCTTCCATTTCCCTGATAAATATATATCACTAAATACTTGAGTTAAGAGGTACAAAGGTAATAATGTTTTTAATATCAGAATTCTTGAAATGTGTAAAACCGTTAAATTTGCTTGAATAAATTTTAATATACTTAGTATAGAGCATATCAAGAAATATGTTTCAAATAGTATAAACCAAAACTCTAAGTAGAATATGTAAGAGAAGAAATATCAATGACTAATAAGCACTGAAATATTTGTAGCATCACTAATAATAAAAAGGAATGAACATTACAAAACACTGAAGAACTAACTTTCAGCTAGAAGAATAGCTAAGTACAATAATGTGAAAAGTATATACATATACACATTCAATCACAAATTTATACCCATAAATATTTGACATTTTAGCAATGAAAATGCATATTAATCTCTTGCATCATGATAGGCTGTTCACTGTAACCAGGACATAGCCCTGGGGGAAGGCCTAAAGAAACACTAAGGATTTATTTCTGCAATTACTCTCTACCTTATTCCATGGTAATCATTGCTCATGACATTGAATCTTGCTGCTACAGCAGTACTTAGTCAAGCTAAAAGTTGACTTACGCACCTCGTCCTGCTTTCTTGAAAATGGAAGAGCTATTTATTTAAGCTTGGATGACCAATGAATAAGTTAAGGTGTCAAATGAATGGCAGCATTCCAATTCTGCAGAAACAAAATTATTGACTAAACAAAGAATCGAGGAATCATAAAAAATGTTGAGATATCATGTCACTCTCAGGCACCTACATATGTGTGTCCTTCTTGACTGTGCCCTTGAGGGCAGATGTCGGTCCACCAGGGAATTTATAGGCCAGAAAAAGAGAGGAGCACAGGTGACTGACAGTTCTCATGGGGTAAGTTCATGACTGAAGCTACGAAAGATTACCCCCTGAACTGCTCATAATGAAGCCATTCTCATTTGAGTGAGAATAGTTATAATTGCTAAGTTTATCTGGGACAAACACATCAAGAATGAAAGTCAACGCACATGGTCTTGAATATAGTGTTCTCCAATAGAAATATGATACAAGTCATGTATGAATTCTAATTTTTCTAATAAGTACATTTATAATAAAAGAAAAAATGGCAAATTATATTTAGTAATGTATTTAATATAACCCAATGTATCTAAACAGCATAATTTCAACATTCAATCAATACAAATGTTAATTAGATATTATGCATGTTTCTATTGCACACAATTAGCTGTACACCAGACAATAATTATATTGGTACATTGTAATTATACATTATAGTGGGATTCAAAGTGATATACTCATATATGCACACATCACTTGGTGTGTTTCCCTTCACTTACAACCCTGCTCTACCCATCACCTTACATGTTAATGAGATTGGTACTGATGACTATAACATTGTTTCCTCTGCTTCCTTCCTTGGTCCTCCTATTTCTCCCTCCCCACCTCCTTTCCCAATCTCCTTCTTCTATTCTAGTGTTCTCTCTTCTTTATCTGAAGTCCCTTTTGTTTCCTATTTTCTCTTCAGCTTCCACATATGAGAGGAAATATATGACCCTTGACTTTCTGAGTTTGGCCGATCTCACTTAGCATAATATTCTCTAGTTCCATTCATTTTCCTGCAAATGACATAATTTTGTTCTTCTTTATGGCTGAGTAGAATTCCATTGTGTATATATCCCTTAATTTTGTAGTTCATTCATCTGTTGACAGACACCTAAGTTGGTTCCATAATTTGGCTATTGTGAATTGTGATACTGTAAAAATGGGTGGTTATTATGCATAATTTTAAGCTAGTGTTTGAAATGCAGAACTTATTTTATACTGATAACATATCTCAAATCACATGTATAAATTTGCATATGAAAAACTTAGCATTGTATTTAGAGTTCAGACACCATTGTTGAAAAAGTTGATTCACATGCCAGAGTTGTTTCAAAAGTACTTAAAGTTTTTCATTAACTATACTGAGTATGAAGGATGCTTAATTAAATAACAAAGCCACAATTTCCACATGTCTTACATCTGGAGACACCCCAGTTTCCCAGTGTTAGAAAATTATCTAAGTAGCAACAAATAGTATGTGATCAATAAATCTGGCAATGCAGATATACTGGCAAGAAAAGGTCTCTATCTCATTGTTATAAAGATAAAGCAGCTCATGAAGCAACATGTACTTTAAATATAGTTATAAATGCAGTTGTACATATATATGGATAGATTTAGGTAGAGATAGAGGTAGACAGAGAGACATAAACTTTGACATAGATATATATGAAATATTATATCCAGGGTATTCTGATTATTGTTTAATAACTTGTTCTCCAAAAAAAGAAAAGAAAAAATCTCTTATTTGCAGTGTTTGATTGTTTCCAATTCCCATGCTACAAACACTTCCTTCATACCCAGTGTTGTGGAAGCTACCAAGGTGACGTCACTGAACATGGCAGGGTTGGGGAGGAAAGTTTCATAATATAGTATTTCCAACTTACAGAAACAATAGATGAAAATAGCCTCAAGAGCATAGATAATGATTAAATGTGGTAACTGAATTAGGAAGTGCTAGATTTTGACTGCAGATGACCTTTGGTTTTAATATAATTTAATTGGAATTTATATGATTTAATTTTAATAGTGTTTGTGTCTGAAAGCTGGCTCACAACATTTCCAAGCTGGCTCACAAAATTTCTAAGAATTTAGCAAATTGGGTCTTGTGAGCTGGAGGGAGCTGGCTCCAGCATATCCCTGGTTACAAATGAGATGTGTTAATTTCACGAAATGTGGCAGGGACAGCCAGCTGCTTACTGAAGTGAGGGCTTCCCCCACTCTGCAGTGAGCGTGACGGTTGCGAGAAAGCAAACGTCCAGTGAGAGGACGTGTTCCCCTGCAGCACTAGAGGTGTCTCTGTGGTGACATTTTGCCAAGGAGATCTGAGTGAAAATGTGTCTCTCAAATAGTGGGACTGACCTCAGGATGTTCTTCCTTCATCACCCATTTGCTCACAGAAGATGGAGGAGCCAGAAAGCACAGAGAGCCTCGATTCCTGAGCCACCATGTGGACACAGTCATCTTCTGCAGGGAATTCCTGCATTGGATTCTTCCGGGACCTAAAGTGAACTTTTTTGAGTTAAATTTTCACTTTTGGTACAAGAGCTAAGGTTATATATATATTATATTATCCAAAGTTATCCAAATATATATTATATTATCCAAAGTTACCCAAGTTTATATATAAATACCAATATATAATATATAATATATGAATTATGTATATATAATATATGTAATATATATTATTTATATTATATAATATCATATTATATTATATATTATATATTTATGTATATAATATATAATATATATAGGGAAATATATATATAAATTATATATATATTACCAATTTTAATTTTCTCTCTTCTTATTTTACAACAAAGACTATGGATTGCATATAACAAAAATAATTTATTTAAGGTAAATTTCATCACACAATCATTAAAATGGACATCTTAAGCATCATGCAAATGTAAAGGTATGTGCACGTTCCATTGGTTTCTGCAAGCCATTTTAAAAATCATATTTAGAAATGCAGAATAAGTCTGCTTTATTTGGGGATTATTCATAGTCTTCGATTTTATTTATAAATTACTGTATATTCTCCATTTCTTCTTATAGATTATGTAGATTGTTTTTACTCTAGATAAAAGAATCATTTTTAAATTCCATTTATTAGAACAACATACTATTTCCAACTTATATTTACAAAATATCTTTACTGTAAGCATACTTGGGTTTCTATTTCCCCTTCTGCAGGTGGTGTGGATGCTACACGTGAAAACGTGTGTTTAGCAGCTCTCCATGCTGATGAAGTGTGAGCCAAGCCCCCTTCCCCCTTCTGCAGCTGTGGAAACACCCTCTCTGTGGGGCCTGAACTCAGACCCAACACGTGAAAGGCTTTGAGGTCATCTCTCAGATATTATTTTCTTTCCGCATTCAAGGTTAAAAAAATCTTATAATGGCCATTTTAAATTCCAAGCAGTTTTTGAGGACTTTGAACTAATTTCCAGTTGTGTTTAGAGGAAATGTATTCTAATCCTCCTCACCTAAATCTCTCTCATGACCCTGTGCAGTCAGCAGTCAGCATGGGATTCTGTGCTGAAACCTCTTACAGAGAGGGCTTTAAAGAAAATGTTCATGAAAGATTATCATCAGAACTTCTAAAGCTTTCAGCCTTATATACTATAGGTGGTGTATAATATAAAACAAACACTAGTAATAATATAATACTATGAAAATAGTACTTTGTGTTTATTTCATTCTTTATGTTGAAAAAGAAAACATTTCTACATAGGTTGTCAAAAATATAGTCATTAACAAATTGAGTTAATAATATATAAACTGATACATATATACACTGACATCCATACATTGTTTTTGCTTTAAAGATAGAAGTATTCTTGGGATGAAATATTAGGGATGTGTTTGAACTATGTATACACTAAGGGCGAGTTCTTCCTGTAAAATTGTTCGGTAGTGAGGAATAAAAATCATTTATGGAATAAATGCTAGTTGTCAATTAACATAACATTAAACAACAAAAGAGAAATTGATGGACCTAAATAATATATTGTTAACTTAGACATGTCATTTCATCACCTTAATGAAACATTTTTTGAACTAGGATGAAGCAGATAACGCCTTGTTGATGTAGAGATTGTTAGCTATGGCCTCTGTCCTGAGTTTACGTTCAACATAAAATTTGAATCATCTTAAATCAGTTTCCAGAATATACCACATGAGCTCATCAGTATAAAGCCTCATTTTATGACAAGAAAGGATTTAGAGGTGGGGGTGTTCTTTTGTTTTTTTTCATTTTGTTTCTCAGAATGCAAGTTCCATAAGTAAAATTTCTGATTCATTTTCAATACACAAGATGAAATTAAAGTTCATTTACAGACACAATATTAATACCATTTCAACTAGAGAAACTGAGGAAGACATGTAAAAATGTAATTAATATACCATCTTGTGATTAATGTGCAAGTATCTACCTGGGTTATAAGAAATCTATAGATTTCTTCCATGATAAAGTGAGTTATATTTGTAAATAATAGATTAAACAGACACTAATGAGATTTTAATATTTCTGCTTGCTTTATTATGTTATTATGCTTCCAGCTAAACAAAATTGCAAAATATAAAGGGCATTGAGTATATTAATGATTAATTGCACAGAATATTTTTGCCTTCCTTAAAATTTAGGAGCAGTTAGCATATATTGGAGATCAGTTACAAAGATCTTTGAGAAAAAGGAAATAGAGTAGCATCTTAGAATTTGTGTAAAATGCTTTAAAGCTCACATGTAATATTTCCTGTAATCTTAGATGCCAATCTTTTCTAAATGTCTTGTCCTTATAAGTACATCATGGAAAATTTTAGACAAGAGTAGGGGTCTGGTCACATGTTTCAATAGATCCTCTCTAAGTGCTCATCTTAGCTTCATTTTGTAAAATAGTCTCTAAGATTTACTGCAAGAGTATGCCTCAGAACTCATCAAATTATAATATTGATTTTTAGATGTATTTCCACTTTCAAATATGTTGAAAGCATTACGTAACCATAGAAGTAAACCAATAGAAATAAAACAAAGTAGACCAGTTGTGATTAATCATAAATAATTGTAAATGTGTATATGTACCAATGTTTGTGTATATGTGTAGTTGAAATAACTTTGGTGTTCCCATGATAAATTTTTCCTAGTTAATAGGTATGTTAAACTGGGAAATTTTTATTCTTACAATATAATAATAGTAAATTTCTACCTTCATGAAATTGAAGTGAAAATTCCAACCTACTTCATTGATTAACTAAGACTAATAATCCCTGCCTACCACATACAGAGATTGCAAGAGTAAATTGATTTGAGGGATTTGAAAGAGATTCATATGTAGTAAGACATCATTAAGATGATATTAATATTATTTGAGCCTGTCTTGTGTGACCACTACAGACTTCCTTTGAAAAAGATTGCCAGTATTCTTCAGTGATTGGCTTCAATATGCACATCAATCAAATATATATTGAAAGCATATTAAGTGTGAGACTCAGAATGAAATGTTTGGTGTGTATAAAGATGAGTAATGGATAGTCCCTGCATTTAAATGGTCTTTAATTCAGTTGAAGACATTTTGGCTGTAATGAACAATTCATAAGTCAATCTTATCTCTCAACTTTTTATACCATGATAATTAACACTCCTGGTTGAGGAATACAGTGACCAAGATCTGTTTATAGAGAGCAGAAGTCACTGGAGCTATAAACAGGTAGTAACACTTAAATAGGAGCTTTGACAAATTACTGAAGGCTGCATGCGGGCCAGCCCAAGAAGAAACACCCGTGGACCTCAGTCTTAGGGGCCACTCTACTCTCACGGGCTTCAGCTGAAGAGGTTCTCATGGTGAAGACCCAAGAATGATCTCTTGACTCTGGCAATGGACAGGAAGATGAACCATATTAAAACTGAACCAGAAACTTCTCAACAGCAAAGTCCTACACTCCAGGGAAGAAAACGTGACCAGTGCACAAATTCTGAAATCTTACGTTAGCTGAAGAAAGGGAATTTCCCCATTGCAGCCTTCTCCAGCTGTCCTATAAGGAGAATACAATTTTTTCCCATTCTACCCCTCTCCAACTGTCCCAAGTAAGAAGAATAAAACCATTTTAAGAAGAATAAAACCATAGTCAAGAGGGGCCGATTTTCACAGAAACAAACTGGGAATGCTGCAGCCGAGAAAAGAGTAAGGGAAGAAGGCTATACCATTAGAAGAGGAACAAACTCTGTTTTACAGATTTCTGATTTACATATTCATGTACTTTGCAAAAATACATGAATCCATTTGAATTTTGAAGATCTAATAAAACATATTTAGTATGCTTCATCATTATAGTAGTGTAATTTGAAACATTGAGTACATAAGCTGGGGAATCTGACATTTATTATAGTGAACATTCATTTAGGTGGAAACAATATTAAATCAACTATAGTTGATGAAATAGGCCATTCCTTTAGCATTTTCTTACTTAAGGAAATCATCCAGATGTGAAAAAAAATTCATACTGTACTTGTGACACTCAGAAGACAAAAATAATGAAGCAAATTTCTTCAAAGCATGAATTACTAAATTATTCATACTGATGTTAAAAATTTACCTAATTCATATAAAATGTACTTGTATAACAGGAGATAATAAAGAAGTATTTCACACTAAAACTCCTACTGTTAAATATTACAGAATTTGTTAGAAAGAGAAGTGAGGAATTTTAATCTACCTTTCTCAGTAGATCTGAAAGTATTGGCCTCAGATTTCTTTAGAAAGGGAGAATAATATTTATTTAATATAACTCCATAATTTAAATAGAATCAGGAAAATTTTGTATTATCAATTTTTTTGTGGTACTGGGGATTGAGCCCTGGGGAATTCTACCTCTGAGTTACACCCCCAGCCCTATTTTTTTATTTTATTTTGAAACAGGGTCTTGCTAGGCTGATGTGAGTCTTACTACTTGCTGAGGCTGTCCTAGAACCTGTGATCCTCCTGTCTCAGCCTCTCAAGTACTAGGATTACAGGCGTGCACCACCACACCCAGCTCATTATCAATTATTTTAATTAGAAAAATAAACAACAAAACAGTCACTGAAGGCAGAAGTGCAGTAGTCCTGAGAGACTGGAGCTAAGTGGTCAAGAGAAGTTTGAAAATGATAAGTTAATTTTGAGACTCAGGATCTTGGTTGGCTTTACACAAGGTGTATCCGATTTTCAAACATCTGAAAAATTATTGTCTATTAATTTTGTTAAGTAATTTCCTTTGTGGATAAGAATGTGTGTCTTCCAGAGAACTATTCTCTCAATACATTTTATTTCAGTAACCATTTTAAAGTATATTCTAGAAAAGGGATAGTAAAATTTTATACTTTTAATGTATGGTGACTCTTTAGAAATGTTAGATATAAAATCAATCCCTCTGCAAGGTGTGGGATTTGAGTTTCTGCCTCCATCTCAAGAGCAACATTTGGTGACAGCAGATTCCCCGAGCTAACTGTGGCTTCCTTCCTGCATTAGGCAATTAAAAAATTGAATTGTTGATGATGTATTGATTCCGCCTTTGCCTGATAGATTCATGTTACCACCAGGACAATAGTTTGGGCCCCTAAGAAGATTGTGTTTTGATGCAAGGCTATTTTTTGTGCCCAGTGTAGAAACACTGCCTCTTGGGCCAATAATGAAAGGGAGGATTTTAGAGTGTTTCATTCCTAGTTCACATGATTGGTTTTATACTTCTGTTTCTCTAGTAAAGTAGGACTCTCAGAAATATGCTACAATCAATAGTAGTGACTCTTCTGTCCCATCCCTAAAACATAAAAGACAGCATTGCTTCCTCAACACAAATATAATTATACCTCTGCTCGGTCACAATTACTTTCGATGGACTACAGAAAAGAATAAACCCTTTGTGAAAATCAGGATCCACACAAAATAAACAAGTTGAAGAACTATAGAATAAAGTAAACTGGAAACAATGCCACATGCTTTTACAAGTTAAATTTCTTAAGCAAAAAAAATAGAGTAGCCAAAAATTTTGCTATGTGGTAAAACATTTGAACAATCTACTATGAGCCACATTACATCTTAGTTATTATTTCAAGAAATTCTCCCAGTCCAAGTATCATCTACACTGAAAATCTCTCTGAATACCACTTTTCAAGCCATTTCTAAGTCTTGATGCATGAATCTTTTGTAGGACACAGTGTCTCTGTTTAGCAAACTGCTGATTCTGTTTGCATGAGGTTGTGTTGCTTTATAAAGATGGTGTGCGTAATGAAGATTTAACTGCCACATGAAATGTGTAGGCCATTCTAAGGACATTACCAGGGCCTCCTACTTGGTGCATTCATTCTGATTGCACACAGAGCACTCAATTCCTTCAGGAGAAATATGGGCTTAATGGAAATCCTTTGACTGGACTGGAGAGCATGCTTGTCAGCAACATCTATCTTGATGGATAAGTCATTCTACTCGCTCATTCCAGACCCAGAGTTTCAGAGTGCCTCATAATAATTATGATAAACTCTCAAGACTCCTCAGAGAGCGCATTGGAGAGCCAGGAGACGGATCGATCGACAGTTTGAATAGAACAGTGGTTTGTTTTTCCATCGAGTTGGACAAAAGTTAGCTTATGCTATTATCATGTAGTCCAGCAGGGGATGACCCTCCGATTTCCTTGCTTCCTTCATATTCATGCTTCCATAAATTTCCTATTTGGAATCACAGCACTCCTGGTGAATGCCATTTGCTTCTGAGAAAATCCACTTTTGCTGGAGGCTTTACTTAGAAATAAGATCTGACCAATTCAGTCTGAGTGTACAGACATATGTGTGAGTGTGTATGTGAAGGTGTGTGAGTGTGTGTGAGAGGTTGCATGTTTATTTGTATGTAAGTATACATAATATGAATGCACATATATTAGAAGCATAGCCCTTTTCCTCACATCATTTCACAATCCTCACCTATACAGGTGTGTAAGCAGGACAACTAATTGTGACAGGACATCCAGACAAAAACAGCATTTTATGTTTCTTTCACATATGCTACCAAATAAAGTCTTATAAGGAAATCTGGGAAAATATATTTGGGAAAAAATGCATGAAATGAATGTTTATTCAAAGACCTTGTGAGAACAATGTATCATAAAAGAAGAATCACACACTGGTATTATAAATATGGAAATCATATCTACACATAGGTGTGGGTGTCCATGTCCATCGTAGGCTGTGTGAGCAGACGTTGGTGTGGATGTTCTCCCGGAAGAGGTTGGTCAAGTCTGGAATGAGGTGTTTTGTTAGGTAGGCTCCCATTTCTCAGAAATGTACAGGATCAAAGAACAGAGAAAATGGTGAAGAATTCTATATGAGAAAATTAAAAGTAGAGTCAAAGTTCTAGAGCAGAAAGCAAATCTATGTGGTTAAGAAATTAAAGAACATTCTCAGGGGAATGTTTATTGTTTTAGATAAACATTCAGTAACTCTACCATGCATCCTTGTTTGCTGATGACAGCTAAATTAATTAGCAATAAAGAACATTCCTACAATGAAAGCACCAAACATACATGTTGACATTGTTGATTAGAGCCAAACGTTGTGTTTCTGTGTAGCTAAGTATTATCTAAGCCAATGGAAAGTAATTGTGTAAGGAATTTTCATTAAAAAACCCTATTCTGCTTGCCCAGTCTTTCAAAATCGGGGATCTACTAACCATTAAAAAATTACTCTTGCAATCAAAGAAAATTTGATTTTCTGTCCATCCTCAATGTCATTCTTATACCTTCACTTACTGAAACTATACAAAAGACAAATATGCAATCATAATGGAAAGGATCAAACTGACTTTCAATTTCTATTTTGCCTACTCCTCCAAATTTAAGTATAAACCATGTAAGCGAATCTCATTTTTTTTTCTTTTTTAAATCTCAAGTAGACCTTCTTTTATATAGTCATGTAGTAGTCCTTATATTATTTATACCCAGTACTGGTTTTCTATTTATTTTGGTAATATACAAGCACCATAGTTTTGTGTCCCAAAATTAGATTTATGAAGACTAACATTAGCTATATCCTACCTTTTAAAGATACCTGCAATGATTGGCAATCCAAATGAATCAAGCAAGCAAAAATGAAGTATTTACAAATAACTTATAAACTAGTTCTTCAGTTTAACTATTATACTATATAACCTAAAATATGCTCTAACTTATCCTATATTTAGAAACAAGTATAAAGAATTTATTCTGTAACTATACATAGTCTTTGTTTAAAAACTCATACATCTGAATTTGGGATATTACAACTATATTTCTAATCTTTATTTTTAACACACAAATAGTGAGTACTCACGTAGAAACTGTCGCTATAAATTACTTTTCATTTTTACATTTAATGCTATCCTTGTCCAAAGTGATTTCAATAAACTCAAATAATCATTTCCTATTTTGTCCACTGCCCTAATAAATATTGAATTCATGAAAAAAATGTCAATAAGAATAAAGATTATTTTTGCTATAAATTATCTGGAAAGTTTTTAAATGGCATTTATGTGTTTTCTTTTTAAGTGATATTTTAATTATGTGAGAGTTATATGGTAGAATAAAACCACGCCAGCCTATATAGCCCAGCACTGTGGTGAACCTGAAGATAGAATACACATAAGAACAGGAAAATGTTTGACTTAAAATTCACAATACAGGTTTAAATTTCAAAGCAAACATTGTGTGTGATAGGCAGTTTGCTTACTAAAAATTCATCCATCCACTTGTCCGTGACTTGCTTTGTAATCAATACATTTACACCAAAAAATTTCTATTTAATTTGTTTCTGAAAATAATTTATATTATCAACTCGAGAGTTCATAATGCTGTTCTTTCACTCTTATTTCAATTTATTTCTGTTTACTAAATTATAGCATTATTTTCTTTCTGTCGGAGCAAATTCCTTCTACCTTTTGTTGGCCCAACAGCAAATGTACTAGTGTCCTTAGTTAGTATGTAGTTTATTAATTAATGGAAACCTCAAAGTTATTTATTTCCCAAAATTTTTAAAAACATAGTAAGAAACTCTATATGTAACTCTAAGTAATAAAAATGTATTTCTATATAGGTACCATATTCCAGACATATCACAAATGAATCTCAGTCGGTGACATTATCTACCTCAATTCCATTGGTAAAGATGAACATGGCGTTGACCCAGAGCATTGCTGAAGTTAATGCCTAACATATCTTTGGTTTTCACCAAGAGTGTTCTTGTTTTACTCAATTGTAGAAAAGCCTGGTAGGGTTCTTCAGCTTTCTATGATTCTCTTTTGTCTTTATTCTTTATTACACCTTTATTGGTGCATTGTAATTATGCATCACAGTGACATTCAAAGTGATACAAACATACATGCACACACCACTTGGTGTACGTCCCTCCATATCTCACCCTGTTCCCCCTTTCTCCCTCCCCATACCTGTTAGTGAGAATGGGAGGGATACCTTCATGTATAGACATAATCTTATTTCAACTGTTCCCTTCCTTAACCCCTGTTTTTCCCCTCCTCACCTCCCTCTTCCAATCCCCTTCCACTATTCTCCTGGTTTCACTCCTCGTTTAACTGATGTCACTTTTGTTTCCTATTTTCTTTCTAGCTTCCACATATGAGAGAAAACACATGATCCTTGCCTCTCTGAGACTGGATGATCTCAACATAATATGATCTTGTTCCATACATTTTCCTGCAAATGACACAACTTTGTTCTTCTTTATAGCTGAGTAAAATTTCATTATGTGTATATACCACATTTTTAATATCCATTCACTTGTTGATGGATACCTAGGTTGGTTCCATAATTTGGCTGCTGGGAATTGTGCTGCTGTAAACGTGGATATGCATGCATCACTGTAGTATTCTAACTTTAATTCTCTTGGAACGATACTAATGTCTGGATCATATGGTGGTTACATTCCTATTCTTTTGAGGACCTTCCATATTGATCTTCATAGCAGTTGTACTAATTGACCATCTAACCAACAGTGTACAAGTGTTCCTATTTCTCCACATCCTCTCCAGCATTTACTATTGTTTGTATTCTTAATGATTGGCATTCTCATTGGAGTTAGATGGAATCTCAGGGTAATTTTGATTTGCATTTCCCTGATTGCTAATGATATCGAACATTTTTTTCATATACTTGCTATGATTTCTTTTCTTTGGTGACATCCTTGAAATCAGTTAATATTAAGAAAATTATTATTTTAAGTTTACAAGATCAGGTACCATGAGATATCACCATTTCACTTCATATTAAGTGAATCTATATCTACCTCAGTTATAGAATTTAAGAGTAATATTATCAAACATCCATATTCTATTGACATCCTTGTAAACATAAAGTTATTTCACTTAGTCGTGAGACTACACAAGGTTTCACAATACCTAAATTTAAAATTATATTTAGAATTTACACAATAATTTTTAACGATGTGCACAAAGCCTTTTTGTATGCCTTTTCATTCACTGTTGAAATCTGCCAGTTGTGTATAGGAGAGTGAAGTCTGTAGTTTCCAAGTGGGGATTTGTGTTCATCTTGATAGGAATAGGGCTGTGTTTGAATTAATTGTTGCTATGGTTACTCTCAGTGCAACAAAGGCTTCAAATTCCTCTTCTGCACCTTGCTTTTAGGAGGTGCATTATATTTGAGAGAGTGGTTTCTCTAATGTCGGCTGCCCTTTTGGCTCTCAGATCTCCCTTCTTCGGTTTCCCATTTGTGCTTCTCCCTAGAGAGAATCTGTCTAGAGCTGTCTTTGACTGGATTCTTGCTAGTGGGGTGGGGATGGGGCAGCACCATGCCATGAGCTTCAGATTAAGCTTCAGCTAAACAGGGCCTATAAACTGGGTCTGAGGCAGCAGCCTTCACAAATGAGCCTGCCCCTCCTGCAGGCGGAACATGGCACATAGCAGGTAGGGCCCTCTTGGGCTTTTGGTTTCTTTGTTTTTCTTCTTACTTCTCTCCCTGCTCTGCTAAAGGTTTCCACCAACGCCCTCAGGCTGCAGTGTCAGTGGTCTTTCTATTTAAAGGTAAAAGTTTGTTCTATTGGTGTATGTATTTAGTGTTCTACAGGTGCATAGCAAAAAAATAAATTTAATGACTTAAAACAAAACAAAGAAAATATCTCAGTTTCTGTAGATCAAAAGTCTGGCATGGTGCCTGCTGGTTCTCCACTCAGGGAATCACCAGACTAAAATAAAATCTTCCAGGCTGAGTTCTCACCTGAGGCTCGTTAGAAAAATCCACTTCCACACTCATTCTTGTTGTTAGCAGAATCCATCTGTAGGGCCAGGATTCCTGTTTGCTTGCTGCCTGGCAGGCAGGCAGGGTCTTCTTCAACTCTTTGAGGACACCTGCATTCCTACCCTGTGACTCTCTTTATCTCCAAAGCTAAGGTGTCAAATCACACTTGGAATTTTTCTGAGCAAAGAAACTCTCCACTTGTAAAGAGTTATTTGATTAGGTCAGACCTGCCCGAATGATCTCCTTATTTTAAGGTCAAGTGCACTACAGGACCTAACTTAATCACAGGTGTAAAATCCATCATATTCGTGGTCGCAGGGATCATGCAGGCAGTACAGATGGGGGGGAAGGGAAACACTGGGGACCATTCAGTCATTCTGTGGGGCTCAGAACGACAGCAGCATAGGTCAGAGCTACTGGCTCCTGCTCCCATCCAGCCCCCTGTGATTCTCCCTTGTCTCCTCTGTGAGCTGCTGATGGGTTTCCTGAATGAAATATCCATGAGTGGGTATGAACCCTGCCCCCCCACCATGTCTGTGGTCTCCGGGGATTCATCCTATTGCACTAAACCACCCTTAGCCTTTAGCAAGGTGTTAGATATTTGTAGCCTAATCTTTCCCCAATTTGTGTGGAATCAGTGATATCTATTCAGTGCAAACTAATGCTCCAGCCCTTCTCCCTGCAGACATCTGTCTTTCTACAGGTTTGAGAATCCAACCGTTTTCTAAAGGTTCAAGGAAAGTTATTAGTTGACCCTTTGTTTTATATTACCTCATTGTAAGGGTGGGCATGATTCTCTTTCCAGTCCCATAGGTCTTTGAACTGAATGTGGCATTGCATACTGGCATGAGGTTTTTATACACAAAAGTTCCAAATGTCTATGCAGTCAAATGCATCCATCTATTTTTTTAAACACAGTCTGTCTCCTCACTATTTTTTAAAGAGGGTTTTCCATTCTTCAAGACTGAATATATTCACATGGTTGATTTCTGGGTTTAGCTTGTATATCCTATTTTTAAATAAGTATGAACAAGTACACATAAACTTAAAAGAATTTGATAGGGCCTCCAACTATTTTTAGATCTGTTGTCCAGGTGAATCTCAAAGGCGTTTCAAACACAGCTGGGCTTGCCTCTTCCCTATCATCAACCCAGTTCAGGTGTGTAGTAGGTTAAGCCTTCAATCTAGCCACACAGGTGTCCTTACAATTTCTGAGTATGTCTCTTTCTCCATTCTTGTACTGAAGTTCATGAATACCTCATGCTATGAATTACCTTCCCTCTCCTCTTGGCCACTCATAACTGTGCATCCTGTCAAAACACAGTTCTCAGCTCCAGGAACTCTTCCTCACGCTGGGTGTGTGTGGTCTGTGCTTTCATTTACTTTCCTTTGCCTCCTCCTACCCCCACTCTGGTCATTACTCTGTTATCTATGGAAGAGTGGAAAGAGCATCAGTGAGATTTAAGAACTGCCTTTCTTGCATTAGCGCATTTATCATGGTATGCTTGGCATGTACTTTCATATCGCTCAAGTTCAGTTGCCTCATCCACAAGATAAATGCATTGCAGAAAATAGTCTCTAAGTCTCTGGACTTTTTTCAACATTCCATGATGTCAGGCAGGTCTAGGCTTCTCAAGAGCAGGTCCATTGTGCTCCTGCTATTTTTACCCCCTTTGCCTATTATGTAGAATAAGAAGAGTCTTAAAGACAAATGTGTAGGATAGACTGATTGCAATAAATAGCCCGCTGGTGGCCAGGCATGGCGATGCACACCTGTAATCCCAGCTGCTCTGAAGGCTGAGGCAGAAGGATCACAAGTTCCAGGCCAGCCTGAGCAGCATAGTGAGATCCTGTACCAAAAAATCAAACTAAAAAAAAGAATCTTCCTAGGTATTATTCAGCCTAGAAAAACCTCTAGTGAGCACATTCATGTACTGAATTTCCCAGTGTCTCAAAAATGAGTGGCCCTTTGAATTCTGAGACATACAAGGAAGGTCAGGAGCCCAAGTCAGTCATGCAGATAAGAAGCACCGTGTTGGAATGTGTGCACAGGTCTCTGTTTCTGTCACCAAAACAGTGTCTGCTGCACAATGCTGCTGATAAACTCATTGCATACTATTTCAAAAAGAGATTATCTCTAGTATCTTCAAGATGAATATTTGAGCATAGAATATGAAAAGAAAGATCCAGCCTATTGTTCAACCCCACCTAGACTTGCCAGAAAGAAAAAACAAATAAGGAAGGAGAAAAAAAGTTGAAAAAAACATGAACTCCTCTTCAAATTTTGGTTTCATTCTTGTAAAAAAAAAAATTTCTCTTTTAATATCCCATAGGGTAAAGTGGAAAATTTTTAAGAAATGATTTTAGGAAACATGATTTGTTGCCCACACGACACACCAAGGAAAGTCCCCCACATCAATCCATAACTTTTACATGTTTGACTCTGCCATTCTCTAGTTTAAGTATTTATTTGTTTTTCCCATCTTTAATCCAAAAGCGCCCCAGGGGCTTTGGTCAACTGCTGTAGGGGTAAGAGGTTCTTTGTGGCATGAGTGAGTCCCATTGTTCCTAGAAGATCTTCTACCGGGCATGCCCCAGGCTCACAGGACAGTTGAAGATGGATGGGAATGTCAGGCCACAGTAAGTTATACATTAATCCACGCTCTCGCTGCAGTGACAGTTAACTTCGTGTGATGGGCAGTGGCTGTAAGAGTGTACGCTGCCCTGCATGTTCCATTTTTTTTAACATGGCCTGCTACCTCCTCCTGAAGTGATGAGAGAAACCTTACTAAAAATCTATTTCAGAAGGCAACATGCTCTACTCCACCCACCATTTCACTATTACTCTACTCAGTGGCCTTTCTTTAAGCTTCAGATGCATTTAATTTTACTAACTACTTGGATAGACTTATGTTTCATCTACAAAGACCGAGATATTTTTGTTTATGAATCTAATATGTTTCAGCCTGTAAATCACATATGCATCTGAAAGGCAAATGGACCTTTTCTTTTATTGTTTATTATATAATCTATTGCTCTGCTCTATTTTAATTGGACTTATATGAATTCTAATGCAGAGTTAAATGCCACAGTGTTGGCTGAGTTATATACTACAGGTCATTACATAGCAGTGATATTGAATTAGTTTAATTTTTCCCTTTTGCTCAATCAAACTCTATTCTTCTAAGATTGCTCCTATATATAAATAACCAAATGCATTTATTTTATAATTAAATACCAAAGACTATTATTGCCTGAAGCAGAGAAAAGTTTGCGAATTTTATAATTGTAATAACATAGCTCTACATAAAAGGCCAGTTACAAATATTTAACATATCAATAATAATAATAAGTCAAGATTTAAGCATGTGTCTCTGTTATAAAACTTGCAAAAATATATCAGAAAAACATTTAAAATAAAAACTGGCAAAGCAGAGCTGTATGTTTAAACCAGCAATGACTTTTGGAAGTAGGCCTCTACACCAAGAATATCTGAAAGATTTTCTAACTTTTCCTTTTCAAGCATTAGCTCCTTTTGCTATTGACGATTAAAAATGGATTAAAAATTAAACTATATAGACCCTTCCTAGAGGTTGGAAGGGTGAAATGATGAGATTGACGAGTTCTGGGTTATTTAACCCTTGTTAGGGTTGGAAGGGCTACTCATCAGAACCTAAAAATGAGCCGGGCGTGGTGGCGCACGCTTGTAATCCCAGTACTTTGGGAGGCGGAGACCGGAGGATCCAGGTTCTCGGCCAGCCTCAGCTCTCTCTCTCCCCCCCCGTCTCTCTCTCTCTCTCTCTCTACTTAGTGAGGTCCTCCGCAACTTCGTGAGACCCAGTTTCAAAATAAAGTATAAAAAAATAGGGCCAGGGGTGTAACGTGGAGGTAGAACGCCCCTGGGTTCAACCCCCGGTACCGCAAAAAAAAAAGAACCTAAAAATGTACATACATAAGCCTATTCTGAAAATGAGGAGAAGTTATCTGCAGTGGATGGTCCACATCCCAGAATCTTGAATGTGACCTTATTTAGAAAAGGGATCTCACAGGTTTAATATACTAAGGATTGGCAGATGAGATCATCCTGGATTATCCATAAATATCCTAAATCTAGTAACAAGTGGCCTTATAAAAGAAGATATGGGCATACAAAGAAGGCCACGTGAAAATGAAAGAAGAGATTGAAGTGACTGAGCAACAAGCCAAGGAATGCCCACAGCCGCCAGCAGCTGAAAGAGACGTGGAAGAAGCCGCCCTAGAGCCTCAGAAGGAGCAGGGCTCGGTGCACACCTTGACTTCAGCGCCCTGGCCTCCACAACTGTGAGAGAGCGTACTTCTGCCGCGACAGGCAACCAAGTGTGTGGCAATTTGCAATGGCAGCACTGTATGCAATGCAATAGCCAAACAAAGAGAAGACAGAGCAAATAGGCACTTTGGAAGCATATGGTCTAACTCGTCCTGAAATCCTTTCCAAATTCTGAGTAAAACTGTATTTAAAATAAATTTAGAAAAGATTGACATGTTCCAAGTGCTAATTCAGAAATTTGGAATTTCTGCCCCGTCATGCAGCACTGTTTTTATGTCCCTAAAATTTTATAATTTTCATTCTGTAAATCTTATCTTTTGATTATTAAATGTTACCAAATATATTTGTGCATTCCCAGTTATAACCACTCTTTGAAGTTTTAGATGGATAATTGAAGATAATTGCTCTATCCCAGACTCCACACTAGTTTTAATCTGTATCAAAATGTATAACTAAAATGCACTAATAAATGAAATGAAATAAAAAAAGAAATATTAATTATCTAGGAATTAAAGAAGACAATAACAAACATTATGTTATCAGCACCTAGAATCCACCATCACTCAAACTTATCAGTCTATGGCTTATCTGCTTCTCTTTTTCTTCTCAGCATGGAAAGCCAAGCATCCTCTGTTCCCTATCAAGGTCTGCATCCACCTTTCTTTTCAATTCCTTTTTCTCCCTCTTGTCCAGAATCCATATACATTAGATTGGGATATAAAATTCAGACTTTTCAATGCTGAAAGTCATTTGAGTATGGGTTTGTAACAATAGTACAGGGATAAAGACGAGAGCAAAGTGTTTAAAGGCTGAAGGAAAGAAAGCATTCCTCTACATCCATGTTTTGCTCATCACAGGCAGAAATGTCCCTCCCTACTCCCATATCATTGATTTTGAAATTTCATTTCCAATTTATATTTACAAGTTGTTATGATTATGTTTAGTGTAATTGTTATCACTTACAACAATCTTTCTCAACAGGAACATCACACCCATTTGGGATAGAACAGGGCCTGTTCAAAAGTGTGCTGTACATTGCAGGTGCTAGCGTTACCCTCTGTTTACTTTGACAGCTCATAAGCCCCTAACACATTTCCAGAAGCCTTCTGGGGGTTAGTACTACTTCGGGTGAGAATTCCTGAGATTAATTAAAGTGTATTTAGATATACCAATTTGGTTTACTTGTATCATTGATTATTGTTGTTTTGACATTCTATCTTTGACGCTGGGATCCATTCTGTTTTTCCTTCTTTTCAAACAATGATACTAGTTTTTCAGGTAAGAATGTGTGATGGTAAATTCTCTGAAGATATGTTTTCCTAAACATCACCCTAATGTCACCCTCACTCATTAGTGAAATATCAGAGTTGATCTCAAAGGTTTCCTTTTCATCTATATTTTAAACATTTTGCTCCTGGCTTTAGTCCTGTATTATCATTACAAACCCAATATTGTCAATCAGAAAACTGGTGACAATGGATTCTTGTTTCTTTGAAATTAATCTGTCCCTTCCTTCTGATTATTTAAAGATTTTTCATACAAACACACACACACACACACACACACACACACACACACACACACATAGCAATATGGAGATTTACGATTTACTGTTATGTTTGCATTTGTGGACTTATTCTTAATTTTTATTATTCTGTAAAGTACTTAGTGGGGATTGTCAATCTAACAATTCTATTCTTTTGTTCTGAATAGCTCCCAGACACAATATAGAAACTTGCAGTTTGTTCCTTCATGGTTAAATCTACTCTTATAGATTCTTTCCCTGTATATCATATTCTGTTCTATAAAATTATTTGTTAATGTACTATCCAACAATATGCCCAATAAGCTAGGTGACTCATTTTAAAATTTCTTTAATTAAAAATTAGTTTTCCCAGTATTTTGGGAGGCGGAGACCGGAGGATCCGGGTTCGCAGCCAGCCTCAGCTCTCTCTCTCTCTCTCTCTTTCTCTCTCTCCGTCTCTCACTCTCTCTCTCTCTCTCTCTCACTCTCTCTCTCTCTCACACTCTCTCTCTCTCTCTCTGTCTCTCTCTACTTAGTGAGGCCCACCGCAACTTCGTGAGACCCAGTTTCAAAATAAAGTATAAAAAATAGGGCCAGGGGTGTAGTGCAGAGGTAGAATGCCCCTGGGTTCAATCCCCGGTACTGCCAAAAAAAAAAAATTAGAGTATTTTTCTTACTAATTTTTTATTTTCTTACTTCCTTTGTTTTTTAAATTACTGCATTTCTTTGAATCATATTTTTACCATTTGCTTGAAAATACTATCTTATCCTGTATCTTATTCATACTGTTAATATAAAAATATTCTCTAAACCTCCATTTATTTTGCTCTAATATTTAATTATCCTTGGGAAAGCATTCTCTCTTCTATCATTTGTCTCCAGTGAGGCTGGCCATTCTCAAAATTTTGTATTTTTCACCAATTACCTTAGAAATCCACAGCAACTTTTTAATTGTTTCAATCTCATAATTTCTAGGCCCAACTAACAAAAGGACTCTCCTGTAGCCCAAATATGTATTATCTATGCATTTAATTATTATCAATCTGTTCTCTAAGTTTTTATTTCTGTTGTTGTTGTAGACCTATTGCCAACTTGGGAGTCTATTGTTTAATTTCCAAAGCTTGTGAATTTCTTAGGCTTCCTCCTGTTATTGATTCCTAATTTTATTGAACTGTAGTGAGGTAATATACTTTGTATGATTTCAATGCTTTTTAATCTACTCAGGTCATAAATATTATGTCTCAAAGAAAAAAAATCCTAAGCTGGGCATGGTGGTGCATGCTTGTAATCCTAGTACTTGGGAGGCTGAGACAGGAGGATCCCAGGTTCGCGGCCAGCCTCAGCTACTTGTGTTGCCCTCCACAACTTAGTGAGACCCCGTTTCAAAATAAAGAATAAAATAGGGCTAAGGGTATAGCTCGGAGGTAGAATGCCCCTGGATTCAATCCCCAGTGCCACAAAAAAAAATCCTGTACTAATGTTTGAGATGAATCTGACTAGAGTCTACTGAAGGACCGTTCACCTTTTGGGGTGCCAAACTTGCGTCCACATTGTTCAAGAAGAAAATGACAGGGTAGATACATCCTACAAAGTCATGTTGATTTCCCAATGTGTATTTGATTTTATTATTCACCTTATTTAGTACCAAATCCACTCCAGTATATTTACAGGCATTATCTTTCATTAGTAATAATATAAGAAATCTAAAATAATTAGTCAATAAATGTAAATTTAACTTATTTGAATTCTTTAAGAATAGCAGGTAATACTTACAGTATTAGTTTCACAATTTATGATATCTTAATAAGCTTAACTATGATATCTATAAATCAGTGAAGTTGTTTCCTTCTTTTTTCTGTCTGTTCCAATTTGCTACTAGAATTAAAATTTAGTTTCCTCAAATGATATAAAAACTGGAAGTGTAAAGAACACTGTGTTGAAAATATTGGAAATATTTTCCAACACTGCATTCCAATGACCATATATAAAAAAACAAATATTTTTACAAATGCACAAGTGAAATGTGATATTAATAACAGAAGCAGTGCGCCTTATTCAAAGACAGACATAAATTAAATCTCTCAGATCTATAATATCTAGAGAGGAGGGTAATTTCTAGCAAGGAGGATGCGAAGGTATGTTGGGCTGTGGGGAGTGGATCCTCAGCCCACATCCCTACTCACACCATACAAAGAGCAGACTAAAGCCTCTGGAGTCCTATTCATTATCCCTCCCATGGCAAAGAAGAGAACTCTGGAATCCTAGAAGTTTTGCATGTCATGTGAGGGAAGTGTCTAAGAAGTGCTAAGAAGACTTTAAGATCATCAGAGTCTTGAGATTTGACAAAGAAGCTAAAGAAGTTTGTGTCTGATGGTGGGATATGGTGCAGATATTTCAGGCAATGAAATTCAGGTATGGCTCCAGAAATTTTCCCCAAATGCCAAAGATAATTGAGTCAGACCTCAGTAATCATGAATCCACAGGAACAATCACTACTGCCACTTCACAACAGTGAACAATAAAGATCTAAAGGACGCTGGGTAGGTCCAAGGCCTCCTATCTTCTGGAGCAGTTCATTAGCCTACATGGAAGATATTTAAGAAAGAAATTTTAAAGCAAAAATTACTGAGACACCTATAAATCCTCAAGTTTAAACTTTTCAATTCCTGCCCTCATCCTCATAAAAAAAATACGCATTTTAAACAATTGAGGGAAGTCTATGAAAGAACCAAATAAATGATGAGTTACAAAGAAGGCATGTTTACATAGTACAACATAATGGAAAGTGTGCGACCTGGGCATGGTGGAACACACCTGTAATCCCAGCACTTCTGAGGCTGAGACAGGAGGATCGCAGGTTCAAAAACAGCTGGGTAACGTAATGTAAAGTGTGTGGTTTCCTGAGGCTTGCCCATGTTCATTAGGGCTGAAAAAGGATTTACATTATTTCATTACGTGAGTCTGGAAGGCTTGACTCAACATAGGACCAGAAATTTTAAGGACAAGAAAACCCTAGTTATATATATTTCCAAGCTATTTTTTCAGTTGTATATCTTTCATATATAATTATTTAAGGCTATAATTCCAGTTACATATGTTTTGTGTATAATTCTTTGAAGGCATTTGAAAAAGCCAAGATTGTATAAAGAGGAGGTGTAAAAATACAAGAAGAGAAGATAGAGGACAAAGTCCTATATAAGACTAGGTTCATCAGACACAAAAAAGAAGAAAAGTAAAGAAGACTTCAAATTCAGAAGAGTTAGAGCATGGCTTCACAGAGGCCAGAGAAGAGGTGGTCCAAAGCATCGAATGTTGCTGACAACACAAGAGAGATAAGGGCTGAAAAGTGTCTATTTCATTTAGTGACAAAAGAGCCACTAAGCCTATGGATACTTGTGTCCACAGAATGGAGAGGAGAAGCTAGACTGAGTAGGTCTGGGAGTAATGAGTGAGTGGGTGGTGAACTGAAAACCAACAGTCTGGCAGTGAATAAATTATTCATGCTAGGGAATCCTCCCTCTCACTAAATGAAATGCTCATTTTATAATGAAGTGACTATGTAATACAATATCAGTAAAGATTATGAATGGGGGCAGTAATGGGTGGGGGACTGGAGAAGTCTTCACAACAAGACACTTAAAGTCTCTGTGAAATGACTAAAACTCAACTATTCTTCACATACACACACACACACACACACACACGCACACACACACGCACACACACACACACACACACACCAGTCCAAAAATTTAGAAGATATTCCTAAATTGTGGATGATAATATCAATAATGAGAACAATAATATCTACATTGTTTAGAACGCGTTCATTATGTTAGGCAGTGAGTTGGATATAATAAATATGTATGATTTTGTTTAATCTTCACATGCTACCAAGTAGATTTTTAGGAGATTGATTTTAAGATTTAGAAAGCATTTAAGAAAGATTGAGTAACTAACCAGCCATCTTCCTTTAGGCAACTCTGTCTCATAGAGCCAGCTCAAAGACAAAATAATAATACCTGTGAAGTACCAGTGTGGAGCTCATAAGAGACACACAAAAAGAAATTTGGTTGTCGTTCTGATTTCTGTCAACATTCTTTTGCTTAATATTTATCTTCAGCCTGAAAAAGGCTTTTTCTGTGTCTTTTTAACCCTGAATGTGTTGTGTAATATGAAAATCTCAGAATATCTTTAAGTGCATGATTTCTCTTCCTTTTACGTGTTAATGCCACTATATACTTCAGTTTAATTTTGCTTTCTTATAAACAATTGTTGACAATGTCAATTTGTTCAGCCAATCATTTGTAATGAATCTATAGTTTTATACTTTACTTGCTTTTCATTCTTTCTTGGGGTCGTTTGGATCATTTTTCCACTCTCTGAAGTAAGTTTCTTAGGATTCTCGTTACCCGTGACCATCTTTCCAGATGGTTTTGTTTTGGGGAGGGGAAATTGTCACAGTGGTAATGAGAAGACACACTGGAGGTTGAGGGCATTGAAACCCCATGCTGTCTTGCACCAACTGCGTGGTACTGGACAAATTAATGAGACCTGTGCGCTTGGTATTCTCATCAGAAAGCTGCTTCATAGGGTCACGGGGAAGGTAACTGAGATGATATGTGTATACACATATATTCAAGAATTATGATTATGAGTTATATTCAAGTGTTATTTATGACAATTATTTTGATTACCTGAAAAGATCTACTTTATTCTCTTTGAAAAATAGTGTTTTATTCTTAAAATTCTAGTTTGATTATGATTTCCTTTTAGCCTATTAACAATATCATTCTGTTTTCCTGTTTTCTGTCTGTTGAACACCAGTGTTTTGAAGATAATCTTATTTCCCCTTTATTACTATAAGGAATTATTCTTTGACATGGTTTTCTTCAGTTCCATTAAAAGTGTAACTATCATAATATTTATTTTTCCATATACTGCTTGGAAGCCACTGTCTTTTTTAAATCTACAGATGGCTGGTTTAATCATCAAGGAAATTCTCAGCCTTTTTCTGTTCAAATGTTCCTTTTCCTAATGTGTTTCTCCTCTTTTGCTTCTAGGCTTTAAATTAAATTCTAGCTAGACATTACCCCTCTACTTCTTATCTTTAAATCCTTCATATCCTCTATCTTTTGTTTTTCCTCCCTGTAGTACATTTTGACCAATGTCTCTTGACCAGGTTTCTAATTTGCAAATTCTCCCTGTAGCTGTATTTTTTCTGTTTTTTTTATGTGTGTGTTTTTATGCTTTTATTGGGCCATTATAGTCTCACATCATAATGTAGTTTATAATGATAGTGATATACATGCACACAGGGCTTGGTGATATGATGTTGGCTTTGGATTTATTATATATTGCCTTTATGATATTGAGTTAAATTCCTTCTATTCTGATTTTCTGCAGTGTTTTTAAACACCAATGGGTGTTTCATCCCAGGGATAAAAGGCTGGTTCAATATATGCAAATCAATACATTTCAGCACATAAATAGAACTAAGGACAAAAGTCACATGATCATCTCGATAGATACTGGAAAAGCATTTGACATAATCTATTCTGATTTTTTTTTTTTGCGGTACCAGGGATTGAACCCAGGGGCGTTCTACCTCCGCGCTATACCCCCGGCCCTATTTTTTATACTTTATTTTGAAACTGGGTCTCATGAAGTTGCAGAGGGCCTCATTAGGTAGAGAGAGAGAGAGAGACAGGGAGAGAGAGATAGCGAGAGCTGAGGCTGGCTGTGAACCCGATACTACGGTCTCTGCCTCCCAAAGTACTGGGATTACAAGCGTGTGCCACCACGCCCGGCGCATCTGATTCTTAAATAAATGTTTGACTTTTGTTTTAATTTTAATTACTGCATGATTTAGTTTTTTATTTTAATCTATGTATTTTTTGTTCTTAATGATTTTTCCCTGAAAATTTTTAGTTTGTTTTTTTCTTATCATTACATAGCTTAAGCATAAAATTATATATATATTTTTGTTTTTGGAAGTATTGGGGATTGAACCCAGGGGCATTCTACCTCTGGGCCACATCCCTGGCCTATCTTTTTATTCTTTATTTTGAAACAGGGTTTCACTAAGTTGTGGAGGGCCTCACTAAGTAGCTGAGGCTGGCTGTGAACCTGGATCCTCCTGCCTCAGCCTCCCAAGTACTGGGATTACAAGGGTGTGCCACCACGCCTGGCTAAGCATATTTATTTTATAGTCTTCGTACCATATTTCCAGTATTGGATGTGTTTTCAGATTTGTTTTATTCTGCTGTTTTACACTTACAGGAGTGTTATTTCTTTGGTATCTTTGTTTAAAAATATATATGCATAGTAATAATCCTTGGATAATTGTTTGCATTAACATCTAAAACTGTGCAGAAGCAAATTACTATGGAAATATCTGGATTTGTCTGGTCCATTCTAGTCCAGAATCACTTCAAGTAAACTCATGGCTACAGTTATCTTGTATTTTCCAATTATTATGATTTGGGGCTTTAAATAAAAAGTTTGTTTTGTAGTTTTGCTCTCAGATTGGTTTTGCCTCCTTCTGCTGCTTCAGTCAGTCTTAAAACCACTTTCCTTGCAGTTCTCTGTGTCCTGTTTACCATTTTCTCCATAATGGTGGACTTTTTGCATTCCAAAACTAGACGTTCTGCAAAGACGCCCCCTTAGACCGACTGCAAGCTTTTACCTGTCTCCTATAATGAAATTACCCCTGTAATGAGATTCAAAATGAAATGTCAGTTTCATCAAGGTGTGAAAATTCAACAGGATAAAAGCAGCTATAGTTGATCACTCTCAATTCCTGTTGTTTACTTGCCAGATAACAACAGGAGCCCCTTTCCAATGCTTTTAAGAATATGTATCTTATATTTTATCTAGCATTTTTAGTTGTGTTCTGAAGTATGTTTACACTAAATAACCTAAACTAACATACTCATGGGAATAAACTGGCTTTTCTGGGATATTTCCCCTAACCAGCCCCATTTTTTTTCTCTTTGTACTATAAATATTCCTCTATTTTATCAACTATATGCTTAGGTTTCATTTCTTTTATTAAACTGTGAGCTCAGATCATGTCCTCCTTTTAATATTATGTGTCTTGTTTCAGGCAAATCATTTCTGGAATACAAGAGAAACTCAGGCTTTATTTAATGGGAATGTGTACATCTGGACGTGCATTAGAACTTTCAGAAGCTTATGCAGAATGTCGCCATCCTGATTCAAAGCAGTTTCCTTGGGTCTTCACTTTTAAAATTGTACTGAGAGCCTGAGGCACATCCTTTACATTATTCTTAAAAGTGCTTGATGTTTAGTCTCTGAAAGTAAATTTTCACATGTTGGAATCACTTAAAAATGATATCGAATCTGGTTTGTTGAAGACACGAGGGATGACATTGCTAAATAAATTTTTTAAAAAAATAGTCGTGACTGTGGAGTAAGAAGATGAACATTTTAAGGCATAATTCCTAAAATTGACTTGTACTGAAATTCACAAATTCCATAATCTCACAGTGCACATTTAGAGAAATAAATTGGAGTAGATTTATTTAAGTGTGTCTTTACCAGTTGCATGTTTGCAGATTGATGCATTTGAGTAAATGTTTCTATATTTTCATTTAATTATACTTGATGTCTAAATAAATGAATGTTCAGAAACATCTGCTTTCAAGTGATGGAAACTTGGATGGTGGCGCATGCTAGTGAATCAATTCTGAATGCACATGTCCACTGCATTTGTATCTTAACTTTTTCTTTTTTTTTTTTTTGCGGTACTGGGGATTGAACGCAGGGGCGTTCTACCTCCGCGCTACGCCCCCGGCCCTATTTTTTATACTTTATTTTGAAACCGGGTCTCACGAAGTTGCGGAGGGCCTCACTAAGGAGAGAGAGAGAGAGAGAGAGAGAGAGAGAGAGAGAGAGACAGGGAGAGAGAGAGCGAGAGAGCTGAGGCTGGCCGCGAACCCGGATCCTCCGGTCTCCACCTCCCAAAGTACTGGGATTACAAGCGTGCGCCACCACGCCCGGCTGTATCTTAACTTTTTCTGTCTTCCACCTTCTGTACATGGCAGATATGAGCCTGTGATTTTGAGATTTGTTTTTATATTTCAGTTCAGGTTATCATATAATCCATCAATAATGCCAGAACTGGTCTCACTGCAAAGTTAATATTTTTCATTCCTATATTCAAATTTTAATGTTAACAATACTTATCAATATTATTCAAGCAATCAATATTTAAATATGTTACATACAATTTGCATTTGAGAGTATATGCTTTGTGGATTTGATGTGCTGTGTGTATGGATAAAAATGTAATGGTGACAGGCTGCTCACTAACCTGGTGGTTAATTTCAGTCACCATTCTGTGGAAATGAGTGTATCTCTGAGGACATTGTACCATGGACATTGGAGGCCAACCTACACCATACAGAAATAACCCTAGCTTGCTGGAGGATTAAATTTATTCAGAAGGTTACAATGATAACTTCAGTACCCAGTTTAGCTACCTACAGATATAAAGCAATGCATTTTAGTTAAGTGGATGCATTAGTAAATGAAGAGTTTATCAATACATATTTTTAAATTTTATTCAATAATATTGAGTCATAACTGTAAAAGTAAAAAACTAAGAGAAAAACCACCTAATTCTGCATGCTTAGAAGACCAATCAATGTTTTGTGTGCTGCCTATGCCACATGATGTCTAAAAATTGCTTAAAATTCCATGATGTCATGCAAAAAGTTAAATCTTCTATTTCAATAGTTTGATAAGCCTCAATCACTCTATTCTCCTGTGGGTTGGGGGCGGGGTTGTCCTTAAGTCTCATTGAACTGGTATTTTTCCAATCACATGACTGTCTTTTTTTCTCCCTCTCTTCCTAACCTAACTCTTTTTTTCCAAAAAGCATGCATTAGTGTTTGTCTCTGCAAACAGTGTGAATGGGAGAAGCGGTGGAGGAGCCAGGAAGCACCCAGTGAGTCTCTGCTGCCTCCCATTACATCTGGCTGCTCTGCTAGTTAATCGCCTGTCACAGCCACTGAGCCTGGAGCCAGCAGGGCTGTCACCTCCTGTTTGGTCAAGTTGTCATCTCCCATTAATCTGATCCCTGTTGTTTTTTCCATTGCCTTTACTTTCTCACTCTAGACGAAATGAAAATCTATTATCTACATGTGATATGAATGTATCCAAATTTAAATTTTGAAGAAAAATACTGAATAAAAGGACATTCTTGTAAAAAAAAAGCGAATTTCTCACCAGGGCTGCTTGGTATTTTCTCTACCATGCTGATTTTAAGGGTTTTTGTCCTTTTCTTTTCCACTACCACTCAACTACTTTCATAGCACCAGGGATCATCTAGTGAAATTTTATAAGCTGCAAGGAAGAACAAAACATAAAAACACATAAAAATGCAGGGGAAGTTCTGAGGCCAGTTTGATAATGGTACTTCTTTCTACAAAATATTAGGAAAAAACACACAAATCAGACAGATTCTGTTGTTTTGTGTATTATAATTCATTATCTCTTGAAGCAGATAATTTAATTACGATCATTAATTTGTTCTAAAATTATATTTTTTCAGCTACTTGACACCTTCACAATAACTACCTTGTCCCAGTTTCACCAAGCCAACTCATCTACAAGTCAAAGTTACTGGAATGTAGACCATCCTTCCAATTCCTTGGGATTGAGAAGAGACTTTGGTCTTAGAAGAAAACAAAAACAACCACCAAAACCTTAAGTAAGTAGGTAGGTAGATACTTAAATACATACACACATAGACAGATACATCAATTGGTAGATACACACACACACACACACACACACACACACATGCATACATACATAAAGCTGTAGATACACACAAATAATCTTTACTTTTTTCTGCAACTTGTTAAAAATCAGCCAACTATTCATTCACTTTGCAATTATTGTAGATATTCAAGGGCTTTGCAATATTTGTGGATATTCAAGGGCTATGTCTGGGAAAGAAAACATGGCAAATGATTCTAGCATTGACCTAAGCTTAAAGAAAGACATGTAAAAAACAACTGAAAAAGTTCGCATCATGCACAGCAAAGGAAGCCAAACAGAAATCAAATTTGAAGAGTTGTGATATATTAAGAGTCTGTTCTCTTATGATACTGTTTAGAAGACTAGATGCAGTCATAGAAGAAAGACCCAGAATATAAATGTTATACTAGTAAGAAAAGAGCAAATGTTCAACCATTCTGAGTAAATTGATATTTAATGCCTACTATTTTGGGAACTTATCATATATAAAATTCTAGACTAGGAGTTCAGGTTATATAAGTAAAAAATTGGTGGATAATCCTCTCAAGAAATTTATAATGCAATACAGTGAAAACATCATCAGTCCATTCACTCTCCAGAGGACTGGGACTATATGATATTATATAAAATTATATTCCATGAATGTCAACTATTTGGAAAAAATAAAATTTGAAGAATGATAATGGTAACAGAATGTCAGACTCATTCTAGTTAAATGTTTAATAATATATGTGTCTCATTCTGTAATGAGGCCCAATTGTATAACTTCTTCTTTTTTTTTTTTTTTTTGCAGTACCGGGGATTGAACGCAGAGGCATTCTACCTCCGCGCTACACCCCCGGCCCTATTTTTTATACTTTATTTTGAAACCGTGTCTC
>PVJS01019007.1:18541-34305 GCA_004027185.1 Glis glis | reverse complement strand
ACCGAAAAAAAAAAAAAAAAAAAAAAAAAGAAAACTGGGAATGGATCCACCATTTGATCCGACTATACCACTACTGGGTATCTTTCCAAAGGGGCCGAAATCAGAGAACTACAGTAATATATGCACACCCTTGCTCATAGCAGCACAATTCACAATAGTCAAATTATGGAACCAACCTAGGTGTCCATCAACAGATGAATGGATTACAAAATTATGGGAAATAGACACAAAGGAATTCTGCTCAACAATAAAGGAGAACAAAAATATGTCATTTGAAAGAAAATGGAAGGACCTAGAGAACATTATGTTACGTGAGACTAGCCAATCACAGGAAGTGAAGGTCATATGTTTTCTCTAATCTGTGCAAGCTAGGGAGTAATTGGGATACCAGAGGTGCTCCAGATAATGGAAGAGAAACCTCAGTGGAGCCAGGGAGGTGGTCTAAGGGAAGGGGAGGGGGAAGACTGAGGTTCATTAACGGAAATACTACCATTGACTCTGTGTACATATGTGAAATACCAATGTCAATCTCAATACTCTGTATTGGGAAGGGGGGATATGGGGCGAAGGGAGGGACACTGAGTGCTGAGTGCATGTATGGCACTGTCAACATGATTTACATTATGATGTGAGACTATAATGCACCAATAAAAGCATATTAAAAATGATGAAACTGATGGATGATCACATCTGAGATTTGGTTACCAAAAACACCTGTCTTGGGCTCTTTCTCTTTTTTACGCTCAGTCTGATGAAGCCGGTTGCCATGTTGTAAATGGCTATTTTTAGAGGTCCATGTGGTGAGAAACTCATGTCTCTGCCCAACAGCCACGTGAATGAGTTTAGAACTGGATCTTCCTAGCTCGACAATGTCCAGTGGTTGGGCTTGAAATTGGCTCTTCCTCTGGTCTGTCCCTGAAACGACTGTAACCTTAGTCAACACTTTGATGGCAACCTCGAGAGACTGTGAAATAGTGACCCCAGCGGCACCTGATCCCCAAAACCTGTGAGATAAGAAATGTTTCTCTTTTTTTGTGGTACTGGGGTATTCTACCTCCAAGCTACACCCCCAGCCCTATTTTATTTTTATTTTGAAACAGGCTCTCACTAGGTTGATGAGAGTCTCACTATTTGCTGAGGCTGTCCTTGAATCTGCCATCCTACTGTCTCAGCCTCTCAAGTACTGATATTACAGGCATGCGTCACTATGCCCAGCTGAAATGTTTCTTTTTTAAAGTCATCCAGTGTTGAGGCAATTGGCTACTCAGCAACTGACAACTAATGCAAAAGCCCACAAACTAATTAGTGATTGGTTGTCCAGGAGATTTAAATATATCTTAAAGTTCTATTTGGAGTTAGAATTTTAGAGGTATATGAGACTGAGAGACCCCAAGCCTGTAATTATAATTTTGGTAAGGTGTCTTTAACTAAAGTTGTTTAGCTTCTAAGTGATGGGCCTGGGTCCAGATTTCAGGGTTGTTTCTAAATGTGCAGGCCAGGGTTTAGACATTCCTTTACTCAAAATTTCCATAAACATTAATTAATCATGTACACGGCTCTGGAGGTATGAAAGGAAAAAAATACCCCAAGGAAGTCAGCGTAGAATGAGGTATACAGACAAATAGTTACTTAAAATATAGCGCTGAGATGCTAGTTGGATAAAATATGCATAACATTTTCAAGTTAATCGGCTACTAATATAAAACATTAATTTGTACGATCAGTGCTGACTCCAGAGCTCTGTTGTCATTTGAAACAGTATTTTTTAAAATTACTTTTTAAAATTTTTTAAAAAGTATTCACTAAGAATGAGGTAATCAGGAATCATTATGTTGTCTACTCCTGACACTCGGTATCTAAATTCACCAAAGAATTTCTAGAGAAAGAAGGCATACAACAAGGCCCAAATTGAACCCAACCTTGTCTTAACTTCCACTTTCCTTGTGCTCTATGCTGAAATCATACAGAACTACTTGACCTATGGGTCCATCGACCAATGAATTGATTTTAAAAGTATGATATATATACACAATGGAATACCATTCAACAAGAGAGGGAAATGATATCGTTTATTACAATATGGATGAACCTGGAGGACCTTATGACAAGTGAAACAAGCCAGACACGTAAGGAAGAATACCACACGATCTCACTACATGTGGGATCTAAAATAATTGAACTCATAGGAGCAGAGAGCTGGATAGTGGTTATTAGAGACTTAGGAATGGCGGGAACGGGCACATGATGGTCAAAAGAGGCAATGTTTCAGTTAGATGAGAAGATTAAATCATAAGTATTTGAGGTGATGGATATGTTGATTAGTTTGATTTAGTCATTCCATGTTGTATATGTATATCATAGAATCCCTTTGTATCTTACAAGTATATATGATTATAGTTTATCAATACCCACTAAAAATACATAAGTAAAAAATAGAAAAACTACAAAATAGCTTCACATCTTTGCCCCTGATGCAAATTAACTTTTATGATTAGCTCCTACTCAATGTTTATGATCAACTTTTATGACCAGCTGCAATGTCACCTCTGTTGAGTATTCTTTAATGCCTCAGGCAGAGCTGGTGACCCTCTGCTGCGCACTCTCTGGCAGCAGGCTGTGACAAGGCTGGGGCCTCTGGATTGGTGGGGGATCTAGCACTGTCCCATCATTTCTCCTAATGAGCTCCAGGCTTTGCCTTTTTTTTTTTTTTTTTTTTGCAGTTCCCGGGGATTGAACGCAGGGGCGTTCTACCTCCGCGCTACGCCCCCGGCCCTATTTTTTTTATGCTTTATTTTTTTGAAACCGGGTCTCACGAAGTTGCGGAGGGCCTCACCAGGTAGAGAGATAGAGAGAGAGACAGAGAGAGAGAGAGAGAGAGAGGAGAGAGATCGATCGATTGATCGATCATGCGCACGTGCATGCGCGCTGAGGTTGGCCGCGAACCCGGATCCTCCGGTCTCCGCCTCCCAAAGTATTGGGATTACAAGCGTGCGCCACCATGCCCGGCGAGGCTTTGCCTTTACTCAGGTTTTTCTCATGTCCCTTCATCATGGCCTAATAACTGTTCTGCCACTATTTTGCTTGAAAAAATTGTTTCAAAGGTCTGACTTAAGCTGGGTGTGGTGGTGCATACCTGTAATCCCAGTACTTGGGAGGCTGAGGCAGAAGGATCAGAGATTTGAGGCCAGCCTCAGCAAATTAGTGAGGCCCTCAGCAACTTAGTGAGACCCTGTTTCAAAAAATAAAAAATAGGACTGTGGATGTAGCTCAGAGTTAGAATGCTCATGGGTTCAATCTCAAGTACCATAATAAATAAATAAATAGTTTGATTTTGGAAGAACATAACTCCCAACCCATTAAACTATTCTAGGCATTGAGGAGTCATTGGCAAATTAGATTGCTAAAATTTCTGCACTCATAGAACCAATATTATTTTTTAGCAGGAAACAGTTAATAAACACATAAGCCAAAACATAGTACAATCATGAAGTAAAGATAATATTTTTAAACCAACACCATCTGGATTTTTTATTTTTTGTACTGGGGATTGAACCCAGGGGCATTCTACCTCTGAGCTACACCCCAGCCCTATTTTATTTTTTATTTTTGGAAACAGGGTCTCCTTAAGTTGTGGAGGGCCCTGCTAAGTTGCTGAGGCTGGCTGCAAACCTGTGATCCGCCTGTCTCAGCTCAGCCTCTCAAGTACTGGGATTACAGGGTGCACCACCATGCCCGGTGTGTACTTCTGTTTACGTGTATGTTAGTTTTGACTGTGTCTCCTGTGTGTCTCATGCTCTGTGTTCTTTTCTCCCACTCTCTGCTTCAGGTTGCATATTTTAGATTGACCTGTCTCGGAATTCAGTCATCTTTTATTTTGCCATGTCTAATTTGCTGTTAAAAACATCTGAGTAGTTCAAAATTTTGATAATATGATTTTCAGATTCAGAGTATTCATTTCATCATATTTCACCCAGAGATGATCCTTCCTTTACTCTGATAGGCAGATAATAGGAAGAACAGACCATGTCAATTCAGGATTCACCTGGGCTGGTTTGGGCTTGTAATATTAGGAAACTCAGCCAATTTGTGATTTGACACTAATCCTTGTACGTGGCCATACTAGGTTTGTGATTGAGACCATCACAAGTTTCTTTTTTTCCCTAAAAACCTGTGAGATTCAGTTGTAACTTGCAGATTTTTGGAGCATAATTCATTGGTTTCCTATCTCAAGAAGCTTCCAAATCAGGCAAAGGTCTTGAGGGAAAGACTGATGGGGTGTTTGAAGCAGGCCCCTGTGCCTACTGGTACTGTTGGAAGCTTTACTTTGTACTTCATCCTAGAACTTTGAAGTATTTTGTACTTATCCCAGAACACCAGGGTCTTGGGTTGCTCCAGAACTCAAAAAACAAGCTGGGCATGGTGGCCCATGCCTATAATCCTCGTACTTGGGAGGCTGAGACAGGAGGATTGCAGGTTTGAAGAGGGCCTCGGCAGGTTTGAGCACAGCAAGACTCTCAGCAACCTAGTGAGATTTTGTTTCAATGCTTCAGAACAAAACAAAAGGGCTTCAAAGGCTTCACTAATATCCTTTCGCCTGTAGAATACCTCCACCTATTCCAAGCTGGATCCTTAGTCCACTGGGAGGATCATTGGTTCATAAGAATTCAGAGGTTGTGATGAGAAAGAGGCCCTCGTGTGTGCGGACATTTCAGGACTGGAGGCAAAGTGACGTTCCAGGATTATCTGCAGCATATGAAGAGCCTAACTCTCAGCAGACCAAGTGGGAGCAGCCACATCTCTGAGGGTATAACTTCCAGGTAATGCAGTGGTCAGGTACCCAGGATATATCTTAGCAGATACAATGAGAAAAGAGGGCAATGCTTTAGTCAAATGGAAAAAATCACCACAAACAGAGGAAATCATAAATACCAGACACCACTTGCCCTAGTTCTAATCGGAAATTTAGGTTTCTCTGGTACCCAGAAACCATGTTGGAAAGGAGAAGTTGGAGAAAGAGCAAAAATCTGGAAATGAGTAATTACTCTAAGTAGACTATTTCCAAATAAAGACACTAGGATACATTTAGTTGGCAAAACTTGAGAGCCACGATGAGGTAAGTAATTTAAAACACAGAAAATCATATTTCTGCATGTCTGAGTATATAGACTGTAGACTTCACTCCCTTGACAATACATGGTGAGACATAGTCTAACATTGATGCAGGAAATATTTATTTTCCCTTTGGCTGTGGAAAACAAGAACTAAAAACTCAGCTCAAGGTTATCAAAAATATATGTAATCTTATTATACTTGAATTTTACTACAAAAACTTTTTGTGTGTGTGTTCAGGTTGTATTTTCTTCTGGATAATAGTGACTACAAAAGTATTTACTGTGAATAAAATGATTACAGAAAATATTCCAAAGCCTGTCTCAATGCGCTTTTGTATATGGAATGCATGAACTCTAAGGACAACACCTATAAGTTTGAATATTATTGCTTTCTCTCATTTGAAAATAAATTTGAAATTGTATTTGTCTATTTCACTTCTAAAAATAGCTGGTGGAAAGGGCTTTAGAGTCTGAGTGAAAAAACAGGCAGAGAAGAGAAAGTTATAACAAGATGTTATCTTCTAATTTAAGAAGTTATCTGCTGAGTGTGGTGGTGCAAGCCTGTAATTCCAGTACTTGGTAGGCTGAGACAGGAGGATCGCAGATTCGAGGCCAGCCTCAGTAATAGAGCAAGGTTCTCAGCAATGTAGTGAGACTCTGTCTCAAAACAAAAATAAAAAGGGCTGGGGGTGTATAGGTTGGAGATAGAATGCCCCGGGTTCCATCCCCAGTATCACAAAAAGGAAAAAAAAAGAAAGAAAAAGAAAAACAAAAGAAGTTATCTGCACAATAAATAGGCTCAAGGAAAATATCAAAGCTTTTTTGTTTTGGCACTTTTAGATTCCAGAGAACAGAAAATGGTTTACATCAACTATTCTAAGGGTAGCCTGTCTACGGTATGGCCTGGACACAATGGTGTACAAATAGGAAATGACTTTCTCAGATCACCACCTCTGGCTGACTCCAAAATGCTCCATCATTTCTCCCTCCCTCACCCTGGACGACAGCCCAGGAAGCTCCCCAAACTTTTTAGTGACTTTTAGCTCTGAGACTTTTGTTTTGTAGTAATGTACTAAAAGTCCAGTCAAAACTCTATTGAAGTTTTAGTCTCAATACCTAATTCAAAGATTCCCCCTCTCTGCATACATCCTGAATTCCAGCAGCATCTGTGTCTCCATGCACCTCTTCCTCCAGCTCATCTGATTTATCTGAGGTTTAGTAAAAGAGTAGGGATTAGAAGATAGGGGATAGCACCTTTTATTCAGCTGGGGCTCTTTCTCCTCTGGCTTGCACTGGGTAAACATCAAGACTTTCTTCCTGGCAGGAGCCCACATGCTCTTTGGTGTGATACGTTAGTAGGATTTTCTTAGTACTCCCTTTCTATCCCTGACCTCCACACTATACCTGTTCCTGATGCAGGCAGTGGAGTTGATGGATAAATTACTGTAATGTCTTGTCAAACCCAGCCCTATTCAGTACTTCCTCAGTTTTTTATGGTGGTCTTCCCTCCCTTGACTGTCCACCTTTCCTGGACAGGGTCCCTCAAGATACTTGAGTTACCATTGGGAGGTGTCTAATTGCCCTTCAGCTATGAGGAAGACATTCAGAAATCTAGGGGAGAACCAGGCATGGTGGCTCACACCTGTAATCCCAGCACTTGGGAGGCTGAGCCAGGAGGATCTCAGGTTTGAGGTCAGCCTCAGTGATGTAGAGAGACTCTCCGCAACCCAGCAAGACCCTGTTTAAACAAACAAACAAACAAACAAACAAACAAACAAACAAACAGGGCTGTGGTGTAGCTCAGAGGTAGAATGCCCCTGGGTTCAATCCTCAGTAAAACACACACACACACACACACACACACACAAACTGGGCAGTGGTGGTGTTGTTTGCTATTATAGGAACTTACACAGTAGATTTAAATAAGCAGCAATCAAGATTTCACATTAATTCTTGGGAACTGAGAAATAAGCTCCTCCTAGGTCTTCCTAGTTACATTTCAGTTCTAACTGTAATTCTATACCTTTACTTTAAAAACATGTATTTCTAAGGTGGTATAGGAAAAAACACAAAATCGGTCTAAAATATAAAAGCATGACAGACGGCCTGTGTTTTGGGGTGTGTGAGGTGTGGAAGTAAGGTGTGGCGTAAGCTTGCTTAAATCTGTTTTGTTGTTGTTGTACTGGGGATTGAACCCAGGGGCATTCTACTTCTGAGCTACAACCCTAGCCCTACTTTTTATTTTGAAACAGGATCTGTCTAGGTTGCTGAGAGTCTCACTAAGTTTCTGAGGCTGATCTTGAACTTGGGATCCGATCTCCTGTCTTAGCCTCCCAAGTACTGGGATTATAGATGTGTACCACCATGCCTGGCCTTGAATCTTAACTAAAGAAATTTTTGACATATGTATACACGAATTTAAAATATTACTATTATTTCTACTCCAGGAATTCACTTCTTGTTTCCTCATTTACTTTTAGACTGAAAAATGATAAATAATAGGTAACATATGGGTTTTAAATGAAGTTAAATTTATCTGAAAAAGGGGTTCACCCTAGCCACTTTTTTCTCCTTTTGAGAATGTTCCTTTTTGCCATTTCCCCCCATTCTGTACATGTTGCCAAAAAGCACTTTTGCACATTTGTTTTTCCCAGAAAATTATGTTGTATAGAATAAGTCTGAAAAAAGAGTCTCATATTCTGAGCTTTGAAGCACATTCCATGCATCAAACTTTCCTGTGGTAAAGCCAGATACAAGCAGAGCAATTAAACGACTGCAGCATGAGGAGCGCTGAGCGGGAGCACATGCATGGTGTTTCTTCTTCCCTGCGGGAATTTATTTCAGCAGTCGATAACTTGTTTTTGTAAAAAAAAAATCTTCCACAGTATGAAACACATTTATCATTCATGTGTCATGGGGCCTATTTACTTGGGCAAGAAATCCTTTTGAGAAGTTCAGACGTTCTAAGACTGAAGCAAACAACTAAAAAAAAAATTAAAATAAATCCATCAGAGTCCCTCTTGACTTTAAAAAGAAATGGAGTGCTGAATTTCACAATTCTTGGAAGCATGAGAGTGTGTGTATACAGACACATATATATGCTAAACTCTCTCAGTACATTTGCATGTGAACATTTGTTTTTAATCAACTCAAACTGGGAGGCTATATTGATGTCTATGAAAAGAAATAGCAATTTACAATATTTTATAGCTTTATTTCTTTGAACTTGAATCTAGTGTCTTCCCAACTTTCAACACTTAATCCAAGGCTATCGTGAAGATATTAATTATTTCTCAAATTACTGAGTACCTTTTACATGCTAAAAATGCTTGGTAGCCATTTATTTATTTTATTTATTTTCTTTTTTTTGTGGTACCGGGGATTGAACCCAGGGGCATTCTACCTCTGAGCTACACCCCCAGTCCTATATTTTTTTATACTTTTTTTTTTTTTGCGGTACCGGGAATTGAACCCAGGGGCGTTTTATCTCCGAGCTACACCCCCCGCCCTATTTTTTTTATACTTTATTTTGAAACCGGGTCTCACGAAGTTGCAGAGGGCCTCACTAAGTAGCTGAGGCTGGCCGCGAACCCAGATCCTCCTCCGGTCTCCGCCTCCCAAGTACTGGGATTACAAGCGTGCGCCACCACGCCCGGCCTTGGTAGCCATTTATATGTATTTAGTAATTTAATATTGGCAGTGTCATTATGAAGTAAATACTACTATAATTTTTGTTTATTTTGGGTGAGAAAAATGAGGGACAGAGAAAATGTCACAGGATTACGGAGCTAGTAAATGGCTGAACCCGACCTAGTTTGGAACCAGGCCACAGGTCTCTTAACTCTATGTCCTTCAGGAACTCTAAATCATTACTTAACCTGTAATTGGAAGTCTTCAGTTTTAATTCATCTCTTAACATAGATTTTAGAAGTTGAACCAGAGAGGTGAATTTTTGAGCACTTTCTATGGTGGTGCAGATGTGGGGTTGCCCTGGTCAAAGCCATGGTTTACTGTAAGTGCACTACCATGCTCCCTCCCTTTAACACTGTCTTTGTTTTCTTGACATTTTCACAGTTCTGAAACTACATAGTTGTTAGAGTTGAAGGTTACGCCCCCCTGCACTTTTCACTATTATTACACCGATGGTACTTTTGACTTGATGTTGCAGACTTCTCCTACCTCCGTGAACTTTGCACTTTCTCCAGTGTCCTGGGTTGGGGGTCACAGTCACAGGAGCTGGGTTTGGTGTGGCAACAGGGAGTCCTGAAGACAAGGTTCATGATCCGAGAGGCCGCATCTAGTGGGCAGGCATGAAACCCAAGCCAGGTAGGTAACTGAGTAGCTGGAGAATCCAGGTGAGAGGGAATGGGAAGGGAACAGGAAAACCAGACTAGGGGGAGAGAATACCCATTGCCGAGAAGGGCTCGATCCTAAACATATTTGCTAAGTAGCTAAAGGTTTTTTTTTTTTTTCGGTACTGGAGATTGAACCCAGGGGCATTCTACCCCTGGGCTACACCCCCAGACCTATTTTTTTTTATTCTTTATTTTGAAACCGGGTCTCACTAAGTTGTGGAGGCCTCACTAAGTAGCTGAGGCTGGCCACAAACCCGTATCCTCCGGTCTCAGTCTCCCAAGTACTGGGATTACAAGCATGCGCCACCATGCCCAGCTAGTAGCTAAAGGTTTTTGAAGGTGCATTTAACCACAATCATAGCTCTGGATGAAGAGAAGGCCCTAACGTGCTTCCAACCTCTAACCAAAGGCCTAATATGTCCATAGATGGAAGAGGTGTGTTGTGATTAACTGTATTAACAAGAATTAGTTACTTCCTCTTTATTTGTTGCTTATAGAAACCAAGCACTCATTGTTAAAAGTGTAATTGAGGCCAGGCATGGTGGTGCATGCCTGTAATCCTAATACTTGGGAGGCGGAGACAGGAGGATTACAGATTTGAGGCTAGTTTCCGCAATTTAGCGAGAGCCTCAGCAACTTAGCAAGACCCTGTTTCAAAATAAAAAATAAAATGGGACTTGGGGTCTAGCTCAGAGGTAGAATGTCCCAGGGTTCAGTTCCCAGTACCAAAAAAAGGGTCATTGAACATGATGGTGGATGGTGTAAAGATTCATATATTCAAGGCCGGGCGTGGTGGCGCACGCTTGTAATCCCAGTACTTTGGGAGGTGGAGACCAGAGGATCCGGGTTCGCGGCCAGCCTCAGCTCTCTCTCTCTCTCTCTCTCTCTCTCTCTCTCTCTCTCCTTAGTGAGGATGGTGTAAAGATTCATATATTCATGCATATTTATATCTTATATTCCCACCTCTCAGCAATAAAGGGGTCAAAAGTTAGAAGGTAGTGATAAGTGAATTCTGAGCCAAAGAAATTTGTTTTTATCTACTAATATTTTATTGGTGTAAGAAATTTTTAATTTGCACGTTTTTGTGCATGACTCCTACAACCCACAATACCTAGTGTTTTCAGGTAGGGAGACAGGACAATCCTCTCTCCATCACTGTATTTTCTTTTATTCTTTTGTAGAACTTCACTACCCACAGCAGTGCTGACCGAACTTTCATGCCATATTTATCAGATGACATAGCATTTGGAAATTGTGCTTATTCTGAAAGAATAAAGTGTTTTGGAACTATGCCATCTATTTAAAAAACACACTTGAAGAAGATCCAACTGATATTTATGCCTGTGGTGGGAGAAACACCTAATAAAAAAAGCTGAGGTAAATAAATAATAGCAAGAATTTGATTTTTATAGTAGGACATACATGAAATAAAAGACTTAATCTGTTGAATTCTAGTCAAGATTTTTTTGTTGTTGTTCTTTAACTCTGACCATTAAACATTTGCATTTTAGGGGGAAAATATGAGAATGGAAAAAAATAAGGAAAAGTTTTGAAATTTCTTAAGACTGCTAACTTAGAAAAGAATGATGCTTTTTTTTTGCTAATTAGAGTATCTATGTGTGTGTGTGGTGTGTGCTAATTCCTCATTCAGCAAAGAATAAAACAGTGTATTTTGATCAATTATGGTTTTTGAAAGAGCTGACATTTCTATGTGTCGTTTCAGTTATAATAATTGTATCCATGTGATTAATAAACTAGAATATGATTTTTGCAAAAATGTACCACTTAAAATTTGTATATGTTTAGAAACCTTTCAGATTGGCTTCTTTCACTAAGTAATATGAATTTAAGTTTCCCCCTTGTCTTTTCAGGGTTTGATAACTCATTTCTTTTTATCACTGAATTATATTCCACTGTCTGGGTGTACCATAGTTTGGTTATTCATTCATCTGCTAAAGGTGATCTCAACTACTTCCAACTTTTGTCAGTTAGTAAAAACTGCAACAAATATCTGTCCAGGTTTTTGTGTGGACATAATTTTTCAATTCCATGGGATATACATCAAGGAGCATGATTTATAGATTGCATCTTAAGAGTATATTTCGTTTTGTAAGCAACTACCAAACTACCTTCCAAAGTGTCTGTACCCTTCCTTCTTGCCAGCAATGGATGAGGGTTCCCATCAATCCACACCACTGCTAGCATTTGGTGTTCTCAGCGTTCTGGATTTTGGTCATTCTTTTTTTTTTTTTTTTGTGGTACCGGGGATTGAACGCAGGGGCGTTCTACCTCCGCGCTACGCCCCCGGCCCTATTTTTTTTATGTTTTATTTTGAAACCGGGTCTCACGAAGTTGCAGAGGGCCTCACCAAGGAGAGAGAGAGAGAGAGAGAGAGAGAGAGAGAGACAGGGAGAGAGAGCGAGAGCTGAGGCTGGCCGCGAACCCGGATCCTCCGGTCTCTGCCTCCCAAAGTATGGGATTACAAGCGTGCGCCACCATGCCCGGCTGGATTTTGGTCATTCTAATAGGTGTGGAGTGATAGCTCAGAGTTGTTTTCATTTGTTTCCCTGAAAATATATGATCTGGAGCATCTTTTCATATGCAGATTTGCCATCTGTATATTTTTGGCGAGGTGTTAAGGTTTTTGGCTCATTTAGAATAATTTTTAAATGACACATAATAATTGTACACACTTATGAGGTCCAGTGTGATAATTTGGTATATGTATACAATGTGCAAGGGGGTTCACCCCAGCCACTTTTGTTTCCTTTTGAGATTGTTTCTTCTTACCATTTCTCCCATTCTGTATATTTTGCCAAAAGGCATTTTATCAACTAAAGTTCATGTTTTCCTACTCTGGCATGGTTTCGTGCTGAGGCTCAGCACCTAGATTTCTGTTCTGGCAAGTTGTGATTCTATGTATTGGTCTGTGGTGTGTGTGTGTGTGTGTGTGTGTGTGTGTGTGTGTGTGTGCCTGTGTATGTGTATGGAGGGGTTGCAGTTTCTTCTGTAAACTCAGTTGTTTTGCACATCTAGGAAGAGCTGTTTTTCAGGTTGTTCGACTGTTTACCTGTTGTTGGAACAGAGTGATGACTTTCAGGCTTCTTATAGGCCTGATCAGAAACTGGATGGTAGCTCATTTAGTTTCAAAATTTAGTCTTATTGCTAAAAGTTTCACTCAAATGTTTGGTATTTCAAATGTGGTTCTCTTAGGTTCCATAAATGTGGGGAGAGAGTAGCCTATGACTCAGAAGTCTGAGAGAACTTGGAAGGAAAAAGCCAGTAAAACATTTTTTTTTGGAATAGATAGTGTCCACAGAAGTAGTAGCAGCTCTCTTAGCAGGCCAATTTTGTGATGTGATCCTGGAGTTATTTCTATGGTGCGGAGTTCTAATGATTCTGGTCCTTGTATCATGGGTGGAGAGGTAAAAAATGGCATTAAGATGTTGACTGCAGTGACTGACCCTGATTATCAGGATACAATTGGGGACATAGGGCTACTTCTTACTGTGGGCTGCAAGGAGTAAGCCTGAAGCCCAGGAGATCTTCCATGTGGCTAGAATGTGCTGCTGTCTAGTTATGAAAGCGAATGGGCAACTTATGCAAGATAATAAAGAATTAAGAACATTCAGAAAATAATCTTTGGGGCCGGGCATGGTGGCGCACGCTTGTAATCCCAGTACCTGGGAGGCAGAGACCGGAGGATCCAGGTTCGCAGTCAGCCTCAGCTCTCTCTCTCTCTGTCTCTCTCTGTCTCTCCCTCTCTCTACTTAGTGAGGCCCTCTGCAACCTCGTGAGACCTGGTTTCAAAATAAAGGATAAAAAATAGGGTCGGGGGTGTAGCTTGGAGGTAGAACGCCCCTGGGTTCAATCCCCGGTAACCGCCAAAAAAAAAAAAATCTTTGGGTTATCTCATAAGTAAGTAATAGCGGGTGTTTTAGAATTTTTATAATTATTTCTTATCATTAGAATTAATTTTTTTGCAGTACCAGGGATTGAACCCAGGGGCGTTCTACCTCCACGCTATACCCCCGACCCTATTTTTTATACTTTATTTTGAAACCGGGTCTCACGAAGTTGCAGAGGGCCTCACTAGGTAGAGAGAGAAAGAGAGAGAGAGAGAGAGAGAGAGAGAAAGCTGAGGCTGGCCGTGAACCCGGATCCTCCGGTCTCCGCCTACCAAAGTACTGGGATTACAAGCGTGCACCACCACGCCCGGCTAGAATTAATTTTTTAATTTTTTTTTTGTGTGTGATACCGGGGAGTGAACCCAGGGTCATTCTACCTCTGAGCTACACCCCCAGCCCTATTTTTTATTCTTTATTTTGAAACAGGGTCTCACTATGTTGCAGAGGGCCTCACTAAGTAGCTGAGGCTGGCCGCGAACCTGTGATCCTCCTGTCTCAGCCTCCCAAGTACTGGGATTACAGGCATGAGCCACTATGCCCGGCTTAACTTGTTTTTTATAATTAGATTTTAAAAATACCATGTATTAACATAGATGTCCACCAACAGATGAATGGATAAAGAATGCACCAATGAAAGTATATTTTAAAAAAGAAAACATGGTAGCCGGGCATGGTGGCGCACGCTTGTAATCCCAGTATTTGGGAGGCTGAGACCGGAGGATCTGGGTTCGCGGCCAGCCTCAGCTACTTAGTGAGGCCTTCCGCAACTTCGTGAGACCCAGTTTCAAAATAAAGGATAAAAAATAGGGCCGGGGGTGTAGCTCGGAGGTAGAACGCCCCGGGTTCAATCCCCGGTACCGCAAAACAAAAACAAAAACAAAAACAAAAACAAAAACATGGTACATATACACAATGGAATATTTTTCATCCATAAAAGAACAATATTGTATCATTTGCAGCCAAATGGATGGAACGGGAAGGCTTTATATAAGTGAAATAAGTCATACACAGACAAATACCACCACCTTCTCTCTCATGTGTAGATGTGTGTAATAGTGAAATGCATAGTCGTGATTACTAAAGGTTGGGAAGGGTAGGGAGAATAGAAGGAAGTTGGATGATGGATACCAACATATAGTTAGATAGAAGTAATAAGTTCTAGTGTTCTGCAGCACAGCGGGGCGACTACAGTTCACAATAACCAATTATGTATTTATTTTATGAATACTGAGAAGAAGGGCGAGCAAAGGCCCCAAACACGCAGTAACGATAAGGAGATGGAAATGTCAATTACCCTGATGTGATCAGTATGCGTTGTGTACCTGTGTTGACTATCACACTGAACCTCACAAATAAATCGATTATTTTAATAAAACACTTAAAATGTTTAAGGAACTGGAAATGTTAATAAGCCTGTCTTTAGCATTACTCACTGCATAGGTATCAGGTTACCACACTGTACCCCCACATTTATACAATTAAATAATAATAACACTAAAATATCATGTGAGAATATTGAATAAATGAATAAAGTATTTTAAACATTAACTACTTTTCGTGCCATATTTGGGTTTGCTTTTTTGACCTTATTTTGTGTCATAGTTAATGACCTTATTTCATTTTCTTGTCAATACTGTATTTTTCTTCCCTCCTTTCTCCTTTCCTAATACCTCCTATTCACTTCATTGAGTTTTCTTCATTTTCCTTGCTTTTTACTCATTTGGAAATTATTCATTCCACTTTCTTTTTTTTTTTTAGTGGTTGCCAAGAAAGTTTTAGCATATGCAGTTGAATTTATAAATTTTATATTTCCCCCAATAGTACAAGGACATTAGAATGCTCTAAATTTTTCCAAACTTCACATTTGTGTTATTTTTGTATAGTACTTTAGTTCCAAAATATTAAAAGAAAACTTGGTTCTCTTTTTTTTAACGTGCTTTTATTGGTGCATTGGAGTCTTACATTGCAATGAATATCTATTTGATGTTAACATATATGCACACAGCTCTTAGTGCCCCCCTACCTCCCCCCACCCGTATGAAGTACCAAGAATGATATTGGTATATTTTCACATGTACATATTGTTTATGATAGTAATTCCATTAATTCACTTCTTTCTTGCCCTCCCCCTTCCCTTGTACCACTTCCCTTGTTCCTCTGAGGGTTCTCCATTATCAACCGGAGTCCCTTATGTGACCCTACTACTCCTTAGGTTGCACATATTAAAGAAAACATATGTCCCTTCTTTTTTTGTGATTGACTGATCTCGCTTAACATAATGTTCTCCAGATCCTTCCACTTTCTTGCAAATGATGTTATTTTGTTCTTCTTTATTGCTGAGTAGAATTCCATTGTGTGTATTTCCCACAATTTTGTAATCCACTCATCTG
>PVJS01019007.1:0-18441 GCA_004027185.1 Glis glis | reverse complement strand
AGGTATGCATATATTACTGTAGTTTTCTGGTTTCAATCCCTTTGGTATGATACCCTGTAGTGGTATAGCCGGATCGTACGGTGGGTCCATTCCCAGTAAGAAAACTTGGTTCTCTTAAGTGTTAGCCTGAAGATCCAGTTTGTGATTCTGCAGTTCTCTCCTCTGTGCCTCGTTGATCAAGAAGCATGTGTTGAGAAGGATCCTGCATCAGCCTGGATCCTTGTGAGATCATTACTAGCAGACATCCCCAGTTGGCTCATACTGGAGTGTCTTGTTAGTAAGAAATTCATTTTTACTCTGTTAAGTCATTGAGATTTGGGGGCTGTTTGTTAGTGCGCGTAACTTTGCATATCCATCTGATAGTGAAATTAGTTTCTAAAAGTGTGCTGTTGCTGTATCAGACACATAAATGAGGTGCCTAGTCGCGGTGATCCATCATTGGACATTGACAAAATGGTTATTATAGGTTGCAAAATTGTTGATCCCATATTTTTTAGATGCAAAATATTTGGTAAAACCATAGTCTGAGACATGTGTAGGCCTAAGAAGAGAGGCAGAAAAATGGAATGTTGGTACTTTATGTTGGTTGCTTTTGGCAAGAAATGAGATGATCTCAAAAAGGAATCACCTAATTTACAAGTAGAAATGAAGGGGGAATCCCTTCATTTTTGAATTATATATAAATGGAATTATATGACATGTATTTTTTGTGTCTTGCTTCTTTTGTTCAACACTTTATTTGTGAAATCTATCTTCCTTGTTCTGAAAACCTGCAGTTGTTCAATTCTTTTTTTTGGCGGTACTGGGGATTGAACCCAGGGGCATTCTACCCCCAGCCCTATTTTTTCTTCTTTATTTTGAAACGGGGTCTCACTAAGTTGCGGAGGGCCTCACTAAGTAGCTGAGGCTGGCCGCGAACCCAGATCCTCCTGTCTCAGCCTCCCAAGTACTGGGATTACAAGTGTGCACCACCACGCCCGGCTGCAGTTGTTCAATTTTAAGGAAACGTTGTTTCTTGCAGGAATATGTCTCATTTTTTTGTCTACTATACTCTCAATAGATTTTTTATGTTGCTTCATAGTTTTGACTACTCTAAGTATTCTTGTATACATTCCTTGGTATGTTTATGTACACATTTTTGTGGGTCATGTATCTAGGGGTGGAATTATTGGTTCATAGAATGTGTATACCCTCAATGTCAATCTGTTTCCCAAAATGTATCAGTTTATACTTTGCTAGACTTATATGTAAATTCTTGTTACTCCACATTTTTGTCAATATTTTTTGTTGTCAGTTTTTTGATGTGTGATGGTTAGTTTGAATTATCTTTTGATGTGTTATGGTTAGTTTGAATTTTCTTGATTAATAATAAAGTTAATAAATAATAAAGTTAAATAGTTCTACTTATGTTTTTTTTGCCCTTGGATTTTCTCTCTTTTGTACTGCCTGCTGAAGACTTAACCATATGTTTTCACTGCATATTTTTATCCCTTATTAACACTCCTGCAAAACTTGACCATTTTTAAATAGATTCTTTTATTATTATTATAATAAAAGAATCTATTATAATATATCTATAAAAGATTATATATCTATAAAATATTATATATTTTATACAATATTATATATAAAAGAATCTATTTAAATAGATTCTTTTATTATTATTATAATAAAAGAATCTATTATTATACATCTATAAAAGATTGTATATCTATAAAATATTATATATCTATAAAATAATCTATTATTATAATAGAATAATATTATAATAGAATATATTATAATCTATTATTATAATAGATTCTTTTATTATTAATTTGGAGGCATTCATTCCATATATGTTGTATATGTTGCAAATATTCCCATTCTGGCTTGTCTTTTCACGTACGTAGGGGGTCATTTGATGAACAGTAATTATAAGGTAGCCCAGTTTCTCAATTTTTAAAATAGTTAATGGTATTTAGGAATGAAGCATTTTCCTACTACAAGGTCTATTCTAGTTACTATTCTAGATTATTTTCTAAAATAGCCATTGTTTTTTGGATTTAATACATAAACACATCTTTCTTGGACTTATGCATTTGACACGGGGCAGGTCAAGATAACTTTTTCCTATATGCATAACTGATTGTCAAAGCACCTTCTATTAAAAAGGCTATCTCTGCAATGTCACCATCACCATAAATCATGAGTCCAAGTTTGTGTGGGTGTGTGTCTGGGCTTCTGTTTATCCCACTGTGCTGTGTTTGTCTTGCTTTTCAGTGGAACAGTCCTTCTCTCTTGTCCTCCCACTCTAAGATTGTCCTGCCCTTTTTGGCCCTTTGCATTTCCCATATAAATTTTAAAATAGACTTGTACATTTTCTTGGGATTTTTAATTAAATTATATTAAATCAAATTGGGATAAGTGACACTATTATACTGTTGTTATTATACACTGAAGATACAGGTTACCTCTCTATTCTGGTCTTTAGTTTTTTTCAATATTGCTTTGTAGTTTCATGTGTAGATCTTATACATATTTACTGGACTTATTCCTGGGCATTTGGTATTTTTGATGTATCATAAAACAATGCTTAATAATTTGTATTTTCTTACTATTGAAATTTTCTGTGTTATGTAGAAATAAAATAGATGTTTAAATGTTCATTGGGAAATAATGGACTGGCAAAAAGTGAACCAGATGATGGAGAACAGGAACCAGGCCACTGGCTCTCAGACTTCTAGGAATTCTACACAATGCAACATGGCTCCTGATCCTTGTATATATCAGTATTGGTATTTTTATGTTTCTATAAAGTGTCACACTAAGAAAAGACAGCCCTTCTGTATTAATTTCTTTTTGCTTCTATAGTAATTTACTGCAAACTTAGTGCTTTAAAACAGAACAGATTTATTACTTTATACTTCTGGAGTGCAGAAGTCTAAGGTAGGTTATAGGTTTGTGTTTCCTGTGGAGGCTCTAGCGGAGAATCTGTTTCCTTGCCTTTTTTAGCTTCTAGAGGCTACTTGCATTCCTTGGTTTGTGGTCTCACATTTCTTTGACTTCTGCTCCTGTTGTCACACCTCTTTTACACTGACCTTCTGTCTCTTATAAGGGCCCACTCAGATAACCCAGGATAATCCCCCCATTTCGAGATGCTTAATTTAATCTGCATTGTCCCTTTTGCCAGATAAGGTAGCATATTCAGATTCTGGGGATTAGAATGAACGTGGATATCTTTGGGGACTCCATTATTCACATTCTACATGGCTAATTCAACTTACTATGTCCTCAAGGAGATTAGACTCTTGCCCAAAATAGAGAATGAAATTAAAAATCTATTGTCGATAATATGAATTTTTTGGAGAGATGATTTACATGAATAAAACCAGAAATGAAAAAGGAGACATTGCAATTGATAACACAGAAATACAAAAGATCATAAGAGATTATTACAAACAACTATGTACCAGCTTTAAAGTAAATATTTGCTTGAACTGTGTTGACAAAACATTTCAAACATCTATCTGGACAATTATCAGTGACCTTAAGTGGCAATAGTAATTTGAGTCTGTTTGAAATACTTTGTACTTTTACAGGCTCCTGTCCTTTGTTTCAAAATATTCTGGGCTTGTTAATGCTTAGGCATTATATTTATTCCCTGGTACCTTCAGTACTTTTCTGTCTAATTGTAAGAGAAAACAACGGATTTTGCTCATCGACCCTCACTTATTTATAACCAATAAAATTTGTCCTTTCAGTTGAGCTTCAAAATACAGCTTCGTTTTATATGCTTTATTTCCTAATGAAAAAAAGAGAACTCTTACCTTTTTGGCTGGGGGTAGGTCCTCATTCATTTGGGCTGCTAGAACAAAACATCTTAGACTGGATATTCTATCAAGTCATTTATTTATCACAGTTTTCAAGGCTGGGAAGTCCAAGATGAAGGCACTAGAAAATTTGCTGTCTGGTGCAGGCTTCCTGTCTACTACAGATGGCACCTTGTTGCTGCGTCCTTACATGGCCCAGTGGAGAAGCAAGCCTTCCTCACGCGCCCCCCCCCTTTATTTTTTTTGTGGTACTGGGGATTGAACCCAGGGGCGTTCTACCTCCGAGCTACACCCCCGGCCCTATTTTTTATACTTTATTTTGAAACCGGGTCTCATGAAGTTGCGGAGGGCCTCACTAAGTAGCTGAGGCTGGCCTCGAACCTGGATCCTCCGGTCTCCGCCTCCCAAGTACTGGGATTACAAGCATGCACCACCATGCCTGGCTCCCCTCATGATCTTTTACAAGGGCGCTAAACCCATCCATGAGGGCAGAGGCCTCGGGACCTAGTCACCAAGTCCAACCTCTGACTACGATCAGCTAGGGTGTGAGGCTTCAACATGTGAATTTTGGAGGGACTCAAACATTTTTTTATTTTTATTTTTACTTTATTTTGTGGCACTGTAGATTGAACCCAGAAGGGTTCTACCTCTGAGCTACACCTTTGGGCCTATTTTATTTTTTACTTTGAAACAGGGTCTCACTAAGTTGCTGAGAGTCTCACTGAGATGCTGAGGCTCATCTTGAACTTGTCATCCTCTTGTCTCAGCCTCCCAAGTACTGGGATTAAAGGTGTGAACCACCGTGCCCAGCTACTCAAACATTTAGACCATAACAAGGTAAAACAATATTACTTAGAACTATTTTTAATTAATATTAAATATTACATAGAACTATTTATAATTTATATTGCTTATACCCTTTCCTTAAGATATTTGAATGTAATTTATTTATTTATTTATTTATTTATTTATTTTTTTTTTTTTTGCAGTACCGGGGATTGAACGCAGGGGCGTTCTACCTCGCCGCTACGCCCCCGGCCCTATTTTTTATACTTTAGTTTGAAACTGGGTCTCACGAAGTTGCGGAGGGCCTCGCTAAGGAGTGAGAGAGAGAGAGAGAGAGAGAGAGAGAGAGAGACAGGGAGAGAGAGAGCTGAGGCTGGCCGCGAACCCAGATCCTCCGGTCTCCGCCTCCCAAAGTACTGGGATTACAAGCGTGCACCACCACACCCGGCTGAATGTAATTTAAACTCCAGAAAGATAAGTTATACTCAGACTATGGCTTTTTTTTTAACTTTTTATGTTCATTTATTGGTGCATTGTAAATTATAATTATACATTTTGATATATGTCAGGGTATGAACATCATACATGCACACATTGCACATTTAGCCCTCCCTCCAATCCCACCCTATTCCCTCCCCCTTCCCTCCCTTTCATGCTCCAGATAGTGATTGAGTCCTAACCTATAAGACTATGGCTTTTTGTACCATCTCTTGTACTACTGAACACCTCAAGGTTTTTTGGCTGGAGTTGAAAAAACACAAGCGGAGGAAGCATGAGATTTGAATTCAGAAGAGCCACGTGTCAAGCCGGGCGTGGTGGCGCACACTTGTAATCCCAGAACTTGGGAGGCTAACACCAGAGGTTCCGGGTTCGCGGCCAGCCTTAGCTACTTAGTGAGGCCTCCGCAACTTAGTGAGACCCTGTTTCAAGACAAAGAATAAAAAATAGTGCTGGGGGTGTAGCCCAGAGGTAGAATGCCCCTGGGTTCAATCCCCAGTACCGCAAAAAAAAAAAAGAAGAGCCACGTGCTGCTCATTGCCAGGTGAATAATACCAGGCAAGCCATTTAACCTCATTTGTAAAATGGGAATAGTGGTGCCATGTATTTCACAGAGTTGATATGACAGTGGGTGTGAAGGAGGTATGTCGTACACTGCAGTGGCTCCGTTTTTTGTTGGCTCAACATCGTTCCTGGTACTGACGTCTGATTATTAAGGACTTTTCTACTATCGATAGAAAATGGATCTCAAACCTGTTTAACATAAAAGTGGTATTTATTTGTTCCCATGACTCAGCATTCTAGTGGAGCATCAGCTTCAGGAACAGTTTGAGCAAGGAGCTGTTATCACCAGGTCCCCCTGTCTGTCTCTCTGGCCCGCTCTCCTGCATGGCGGTTTCATTTTATCCACATGTGGAGTTGGCATGATTGTCAAGCCGCTTTAATTTCAAAAAGAAAAAGAACATATTTCTTTTAGGTAGATTCTGTACAAATCCTAGAATTTATTCTAAGTTGGACCTATTTGGATGGTATTCTCATTTCTGACATCATGTGCCCTGATAATAAAGCTAAAGGGACTGACCTAACATGAGTCACGTGGTCCTTCCTCAGAGCCTGGATAGGACTGCTGATCGCAAGGACTGGGAGGTGCAAAGGATTTGGGGTGTTAGAACCAAAAGAAAGAGGGTAGGTGTTGGATGAAAACCAAACCAAACCAAACCAACAACAACAACAACTACAACAACAACAACAAAACAATGTCCATTTCAGGGGCACTTAGTGTTTCTCAGATGTCATTTTATCCTTGGTTTGCCCTACTCTGGGGAGATAACTTTCATGGAAGAAGCTTTGCCTTTTAGTTTTAAAATATTCTTTTCCCTCCCATTGTTTATCTGAAGCTCATAATTACAACATGCTGTATATCTTTCCTTTCTTTCTGGCAACAGATTTTCCCCATCTGTTTTTTATTGAATGATGTATGGGAAAGCCACATTTTCCTAGCTAGGAAAGCTTAGTGAGCCATTCTCCATGTCTCTGTGCATTCTATTTAGCACATTTCTATTTTTAACTTTTTGGGAAGATTTATAATATGATAGCCAGTAGCCGGTCCTAAAACTCTTTTTCAGATAATTCAAAGTTTCATTTATATACTTAAGCACTTTTCCGTGGCTACCTTAGGATATTGTTCTAAATATGTAAAACTTTGGCTAATGCAGATATGCTATTTAATAATTTATAGACATAATATGGGTGAGTTTGCAATTTTATTTATATTTTCTAATTTTAATATTAATATTAAATGCAGAAAATTAAAACTTAAATAATATGTTTGCTTCTGAATAATATAGTAAGAGTTAATCATAGAAAACATCCTAAACTGTTAAATATCAGATCTGCCAGGGAAAAAGAAAAAAATAATTCACTTTCAAAACTTGTATACTATTTATATGTCATATCATTATACTCTACAGTTTCAGATAATAAAGTTGAAGGATTCTATTTTAGAAAGAATCACTGGAATCTGTGTTCTCTATTCAGTACATTGCAATTCTTGGTAAACTTTATTGGAAGATGGTAAGATCATTAGATCATTATTGATAGTACTTTTCTTCGAGTACATTTGAAAATACAGGGGAAAGTTGTTGATATCCTGTTTTTGGATAGATATATATTTTTGTTGAATAGTCTCATTCAGTAATTAATGCTTTTTTTGGTTACTTTAAGTATTTGTGAAAAAATAAATGGCTCAATTGACCAGTTTTTTTTTGTAAAGATGTAATCTTTCTTTTTCTTTCTTGCCTCATTGAGTTGCATCCATTCATTTTCCCATCGAGATAAAAAGTTAATGACTGGCTGGGCGTGGTGGCGCACGCTTATAATCCCAGTACTTTGGGAGGCGGAGACCAGAGGATCCGGGTTCGCGGCCAGCCTCAGCTCTCTCTCTCTCTCTCTCTCTCTCTCTCTCTCTACTTAGTGAGGTCCTCCGCAACTTTGTGAGACCTGGTTTCAAAATAAAGTATAAAAAATAGGGCCGAGGGTATAGCGCGGAGGTAGAACGCCCCTGGGTTCAATCCCCGGTACTGCAAAAAAAAAAAAAAGTTACTGACTAAGGCCTTTGGATTTACTTTGTTTTTGATAGCTTATGTCTTAAAAAATGGCAACGAGTAAGAGGCATGTGCCTGGATCCCTCCCTAAGTGGTGGAAAATAACATCAGACATGACAGTCCTAGTCCCTTCCCAGCCCATTCGAGCTGCTCCAGCAAAATGGTAGAAGAAAATTCTGAAAAAGTGTCCGGAATCTTCTGTATCTAAGCCAACTGCTTGCATGAATCAGGCATTGTGAAGTGTTTCCGTACTACTAGATTTAATATACTTTATTTATAATCCTGGACCCACCAATTACTACCATGTGGATTTGTGGGATTACTGCATTACTTTTTCTTTATTTTTCTCACCTCTAAAATGGGGACTATACCATTATAATTTCCAAGGCTTATAGTTGGGATTAAAAGAGTTATGTGTGTATGGTATTTAGAAGAGTGTTTGGCAAATAGTAAGTACCTTGTAGATGTTAACTATTATGATGGAGTGGAGCCCACCATGGCAGGTAAGAGCCAAGGATCTGGAGTCAAATTTGCTTGATTTTATCCTGATTATTTCCTTGGACAAGATCTGTAAGCCATAATTTTCTCCCTGAGCTATAATTTTCTCATTTGTAAAATTAGTATAATAACAATACCAAATTCACAAGGTTGTTTTGAGTTTAAGTAATATATACAAAACACTTATAGTGCTGGTACATGTAATCACTGTACAAATAGAAATTATTTTTATTATTAACAGCATCTGTGTTGGATTCGAAACCCTACAAAGCACATAGAAGACATTTACTTAATTTTCATAGATTCTAAAAGAGACATTCTTGTGGAGAAATACTTCCAAAGAATTAGGCTTTAAATTCAAATTAGCTATGCTTTATTTTTTTAAATACCAGCATCCAGTATTATGCTAAGAGGTTGAATACCACTAACAAATATAAGTAAACATGCACATACTAAATATGAAACAGTTAAACAGTAAAGCCCTGTGTTAGACAGACTAGGCTCAGCTCCACGAGAAAGTGGATCCTGAGACACAAATATTTGTATCCAGAGGCAGGAAATAATCATGAAGGAATGAGCTTTATGAAATAAAGGAATGAAGGAGAGTCTCAGAGAAATCTCTCAGCACAAACAAGGGTATAATCACCTAAGAGTCACTCTCTATGAAGGAGCAGAGCACAGGAGACATTTACAAACATTTAAAAAGAGTTTGTACTGGAAAGCTGTAACTTCTATAGTTTCCAGGTTGTGCATATAGGCAAAAGAGTCTAGAAAGAGAAAAAGAAATATTGCTCTAGAAGTGGGAGAAATACAATTGATGAACGACATGTAGAGGAGTCACCGAGCCCATATTTTGCTCATTGAACTTTGAGCAGTTACAGACAACAATACTTACTTTGTTTTATCAACTGTCATATTAGCGTTGGTGTGGTAGTCAGCTTTTTGTTGCTGTGACCAAGGTACCTGATAGTAACAACTTAAAGGAGGGAAGATTTATTTTGGCTCATGTTTTCAGAGGATTTAGTCCATGGTTGGCTGGCTCCAGTGCAGAAATATCATGGTGGGAAGATGTGGTGGAGGAAAGCAGCTTAATTCATGGCAGCCAGGGTGGGGGGAGGAAGGGAGAGACAGGAGAGAGTGAGAGAGAGAGAGAGAGAAAGAAAAGATAAAACCATTCTAGGGCACAACCCCTGTGACCTTTCTCCGACTAGGTCCTATCTCCCAGTAGTCCATTTAACTATCAATGGATTGATCCATCAGATGAATTAATCCATTGATGAGGTCAGAGCCCTCAGGATCCAATCATTGCCTAAAAGTCCCACTTCTGAACCCCATTGCATAATGGGAGCAAGCTTTCAACACATGAGCCTTTGGGGGGATATTTAAGATACAAACCATAGCATCCCACTCCTGGCCCTCAAAGGCTCCTGTCCATCTCATAATGAAAAATGCATTCAGTCTCTTTCCAAGAGTCCCCATGGTCTTACAAATTCCAGCATTGCTCAAAAATCCAAGTGCAGAGTCTCCTTGACACTCAAGGCAAAATCTGAGCTGTGAGCCCTTGTAAAAATCAGAAGCAAGTTGCATACATCCAATATACAATGGCACAGAGTAAACATTCCCATCCCAAAAGCAAGGAACAGGGGCATAAAAAGAAGGAATGGGACCAATGCAAAACCAAACCCAGCAGACAACATTACATCTCGCGGCTCCACTCCACATCCTGCATCTGAGACATGTGTTGGCAATATGTGAGCCCCAAGGGCTAGGGCAGCCCCACCCCAATGGCCTTGCCAATTGGAGCCCGCATTGTCTCTGTCTTGGCCCTACTCGGTTTTTTTTATATGTATGTAAATAACGGAAATAAATACTTTTTTTCACTTAGTAAATACTTACTGAGTATCCACTATATGCTAAGCTATGGAGAGATGATGATACAGAACAAAAGACCAAGAAGGGTTAGCAAGGCTCATAAAAACTACAGTGCAATCTGAAAACTTATGGTCTGTTCATGAAGTGTGTGTGGTTTGAATAATAGCAGCAGGACTTCCTGTTTAAATCATGACTTTAAAATGCTATGTGGGGGTGTGTGCATTAGGTGTTCAAATATTTCAATGGATTGTCTACATCCATGTCAGCAATTAAAAAGAAAAACTTTAAAAACAAATGTGTGTGTCCCCCCAAGTATCTTTAAACTTCAGTGTTTAATCACAAGTTTCAACAGGAGAAGATTTTAGAAAGTCTTTGTGAGCCATTGGAATAGTAAAACCAGAAGCTCTGCAGTACTGATGAAGTATGATGGAATGCAGTGTTGATATCTGTACAGCAATTCATTTATGTAATTTTATATTTCAGTAGTTCAGTCTGAAGAGAGTATGTCTCTGTAGATATTGTTCCCAGAAGAATTTAGATGACAAAGGCTGTTGAATGTTATTTGGATGTATTTATTTGAAATAAGTTTCGTAATTTAAGTAAGTGATTAGAAAAAAATTTGGAGATTAGAAAAAGTTAAGTACAAATCATACATTGTTCCTGCCCAAATAAATAATTATGTTTAACTATCTTTCTTTGTAGTCATTTTCCTCTATGCACAACTTCTCTTTCCATAATTATGATCATGTTACATAAGTGTTAAATAGCTTCATTCAATTAGCTATAATTGTTTTTCATGTTATTACATAGACTTCTTAAGTCATCATGTAAGATAGGCAGATAACCATTGAGGGCAGGTTCTATAACTTAATAATTATTCCTGCACCACTGATCATTTAAACAGTTTTCAGACTTCTACATATAATGTTTATAAGCCTTTGCTGTTATTAACAAGTGATCATCAAGTGATCTTTACAGTTGGTGGACATCTTATCATTTTGATACGTTGCCCAACTTTCTGTAAGATGGTATTTACACCAGCACTAATGTATAAGGTATAGTTCTTTCTCTCTCTCTCTCTCTCAGAATTATTTGTTCATGTCCTTTGATAGTTGAACTTTTAGTGTCTTAGCATTTATTTCATCAATTTGTAGGTCATTTAAATGTTTGAACTGTTAAATACTGGTTACAAATACATTGCCTAATCTGTTATTTGACTTTATGTTATTTCTTATGTTCAAAGAAACTCCATATTATGCTGAGGTCATGAAATACTCATCTGGTGAGGGATTAATGTCTTTAGGAGCTGCTACTAGTTGCTTATACACTTGAAATGGGTAAAAGAAGGTGAATGAGATTGAAGATTAAGGTACTGACTTCAGAAATTATAAGGGAGTCTCCAATCAGAATATGGGTCAAATAAATCTATGTACCCATTCAAATCATAGTACCCATAGTACTTCACTATGATTCCTGTTATTTAACATCTATATTAGGAGATGAACCAGGAAGCTTTCAACTTAAAATGGACACCACAGAAGCAAATTAGGGTAAACTGAGGTGGTTTTATTTAGAAAGGGTTTAATTTCAATGGTTTGGACAGAGTGTAGCAGAACCACATGGATAATATTTTACTTGGAGTAGAAATGGTGAAGGAGCTTTATCGCCCCTAGTGTGGAAGGAATAAGAGGAGGAATCCAGAAGGTGGGGGTGTGCAGAGATGGCAGTCTTGAACAATACCATGAGGGGATGCCACCAAGAGAATTAATACTTTGACTTACATTCCTCCTTCTTGCTAATCACCTGGCTGGTTTTCTCCTCAGGTGAATCCAACAAGAAGCCAGAGGTTGTGGAAACCTGTTGGTAATTGTGCACCAATCAGCATCTTTAGGACAGAGCAGCATGCAGAAAGGATTTGGAGGAAGAAATGGAAGATGTTCGGCCCAGGTGGGGTGGCCAGGTCCAGAATGACCTGATTTACATCATGTCATGGTGCATGTTCTACTAAAAGGAACCTCAATTTTGGTAATCTTCTTGAGGGATTCTTATAAACTATAATTCTGGACTACCATTCTGTGAATGATCCCCATTGTACAAAAGAATATAATAGATTACTTCATTTGAAAAACCTGCCATGAGCATCATATTTCTTTTAAAAGGATCTGGACCATTTTCCAGATGGGTTGGGTTTTCCACTGATGGAAAGGAAGAGATACAAGGAGGTGAAAAAGACAAAGGAGAGGATGCTGCAAAGATTTACCTTTAAGCTAAAAAAAGCGTGAAAGGAAAATGAGAATAGTATGATAAAACATAGCTTTTCCTTGACTTCCCTTATAATTTACAAAAATCTGCATTTTCTAAGTAACGAGATAATTTACTAAAGAAAAGAAGCAAATTAACAATAACTGATTTTTAAAAGTTAACATCATTACTAGGCAAAGGCAAATTACAAACATGGTGGAATTTAATTTTAGAACATTGGAAAAAGATGAGTTTCCCCAGTGTTGATGAGGTTGTGGTGAACAGGAGCTCACAGAGTCCTACAGGAGTTTATATTGATACCATCTTTTTGTAAATAATTTTGGCAATACAAATTAGTAACCTCAAAAGAGTTCATATGCATTGACTAATTGCATTTACTTTCAAAGAAAGAACCTAAATGTTTAACATTATAGATATGCTTGAGGGCATTACATACTAATCACAAGAAGGATAATTATGAATCTATTTATATTATGTTTTTAAAGAATTTTAATGCACTGAAAACACTTTAAAAGGTTGATACTAAAATGTTTATGCCAATTTTTAAAAGGATATAAATTTTATATTTTCAATAATATGAATAAAAGAGCAGATAAAGATTAAATTGTCAATAGTGATCATCTAATGGTAATGAAATGGGTGACTTTTATTTTTTCTCTCTACTCTAAATGTGTTTTCTATTTTATTTTGCAAAGAGCATGTTTAACTTTTAAAATAAGTCTTTCTGTTGCCAAGTTCTGTGAGCAACTGTGAAATGTTTGACAATCAGTTGGAGGTAATGGTTTTTCAGTTTTTTCTGTAAAAAATAAAAAGAGTAGAGAAATTAAATTTAAGCTGTTTGGGGAGTCATGTAGAATTTGAAAGCTTCAGAAATATTTATGCCCCCCCCCCGTGTGTGTGTGTGTGTGTGTGTGTGTGTGTGTGTGTGTATTGGTTTGGAAAGAAGATTTTTAATATTTTTTCTTTATATTTTTATGTGTTTTCCAAAAGAATTAGAATAAATGTGTTACCTTTTCTAAAAAGAAAGAAAGAAAGAAAAGCTATTTTAAGAAATATAAATTAGTCCTGGTGAGAATTAAGTAGTTAGAAACATGAAAGTTTTTTCTCTGGTGCACTTTGAAAGTAATTTTATTACACTTATTGTATTTAGTCATTTTAATCATAACATTTTTAAATAGAAGCAGAATCTACAATTAGCTAATCTTAACCTGGTATAACACTTAGATGAAAACCACATGATTGACATTTCCTTTGGCGTCCTGAAGGCCTAATGCAGGGAAGAGGGATGGAAAGAAAGAGACAGGATTCTCTTCTCTTCTTACCATCTTAATACAGTTACTTTATGTTCGTATGTAGTTACTACATGGCTATGGTCAATATGTGTTCCAGGGAACTGAAGAGCAGAAGACCTTAGGGGCTACAAGAGAATTGAAGAAGAACCAGTATTACCCACTCCCAGACAGTGCTGAGAGGCCGAGAAGAGGAAAAGGGGGTGGGGATAGTTGTTACTCATCCCTGTTTCCTCTTTACTGATTTCTTCAGAGATTCTGATAATGAACTCCAGGTCTTCATTTCTTTTTGCTCCCTCTTCCCAATTAATTTCCATCATTTTTTTTCTTTTTTCTTTACCTAACACTGTATCTCACCGACCTCCACCCCATCTATTTACCTTCATCTGTGTTTCCTCTGTATCTGGAACTTTCTTTTTCCTTTCCTTTCCTTTTCTTTCTTTCTTTTCTTCTTCTTCTTTTTTTTTTTTTTTTTTTTTTTTTTTTTTTTTTTTTTTTTTTTTTTTTTTTTTTTTTTTTTTTTTTTTTTTTTTTTTTTTTTTTTTTTTTTTTTTTTTTTTTTTTTTTTTTTTTTTTTTTTTTTTTTTTTTTTTTTTTTTTTTTTTTTTTTTTTTTTTTTTTTTTTTTTTGTGTGTGTGTGACACTGAGGATTGAACCCAGGGGCATTCTACCTCTGAGCCTACCTATTCTTATTTTGAAACAGGGTTTCACTAGGTTGATGAGCGTCTCACTACTTGTTGAGGCTGTCCTTGAAACTGCGATCCTCCTGTCTCAGCCTCCCAAGTACTGGGATTACAAGTGTGCGCCACCATGCCTGACTGGAATTTTCTTTTAATATAGGTGTTTTAGTTTCCTAGTATTGTAACACATGAGCACAAACTGGGTGGCTTAATAGAATAGAAATTTATTCTCTCAGTTCTGGAGATCACAAGTCTGAAGTCAAGGCATCCCCAGCTTGGCTCCTTCTGGAGCCCCCGGGGACAGTCTGTTCCACACCTCTCTCCCAGCCTCTGGAGGCTGCCAGCAGTCCTTGCTGGTCCTTGGCTTGGAGATGCACCACTCCAATCTCCGCCTTCACCTTCCAGTTGCCTTGTCGTTTTGTGTTCTGTTGTCTTATGAGGAACAGGCGTCATGAGTCATGGGCTTTATGGCCCACCCTAATCCAGGATAATCTCATCTTGAGATTCCTACCTTAATTGCATTTACAAAGCCTCTTTACCTAATAAGGTCACATTCACAGGTTCTTGGTAGACGTATCTTTTTGGGAGACCATCACCATTCAACTCATCCCAATAGGAGATCTTTTTATTTAATAACACACTTTTTTCTACTTTATAACTGTCACCTCCCCTTAATTCCTAGCCTCTTTCTTGCTGTCCTTCCCTCTGCTATGTATGACTTAGAACCTATACTATCTGCTGCAGAGTTTCACAGAATTCTGCTTTGCTAGATGTACTTTCTAGAGAGTTCTAAGACCAAGGGTTTGGGAAATGCTGTGTTTTTTCATCTTCCTGGTGGAGACTCATAACCTAAATTTCCATATTAAGGGTGTGAAGAATCCTTCTTATGGTTTCCTAAGCCGTGAAGCCTTTTTCAGCACAATGTCTCTTAGAATCGTGTGAAATTGTGCTTTGTGGAACACACTTTAGGTACTACCCCGGGACAGTTTCTCTTTCTACCAACTTTGATGTTATGTTGTTAGTTTTTATTTACCTATTTCTAAATCTATTTCTTTCCTATCTCTGGTGGGTCTCAGTTTTCATTTTTCAAGTCTTTCTTACCTCGTTGTAAAATGTATGACATTGCCATTAAAATTTCTACCCCATGTTTTTGTAGGTAACTGCTAAATTCATGCCTCTGGGTTTGACCTGTATCAGATTAAATTCTCTACATTTCCTATCTAGTATTGGATGAAAATGAGTAATTCCTGTCTTTTTCCAGGTTCTTCTGGTGGTATCTAAGACTGTTGTTTTCTATTATTTTTTCAAGATAACAGTCTTGAGGCAGGTGACAAAATTTTTTTTTTTACTTTTAATTTCCTATGGGGAGACAAAAGAAAGCAATTAGTCAGAAATTTTAATATCATTTTAAGTCTTTAAAATGGTTTAGAAAATGGCTTCTAGAACAAACCACAGTGTATTGCTTAAGCTGAAAAAAGAAAATGTAAAATGGCTGCATCTTTAGACAGATGGTTCAGGCATGGGGGCTACTCCAACTTCCCGTGGGGTTTTCTGTGCATTTTGAGTTGGTGTTGAACCCACTGATATGGCAAAGTTTCATTTGTCTTCATGAATTCCATGTTTTAATGTTAGTTTTCCATATAATTATAACGACTTTGCTATCTACAGGGCTGAAACAGATGGAAGTTTAGCCTTTTAGAGTACCTTTAAAATTAAGCTGGGCATGGTGGTAGTGCATGCTTGTAATCCCAGTACTTGGGAGGCTGAGACCGGAGGATCCAGGTTCGCGGCCAGCCTCAGCTACTTAGCGAGGCCCTCCGCAACTTAGTGAGACTCTGTTTCAAAATAAAGAATAAAAAATAGGGCTGGGGTGTAGCTCGGAGGTAGAATGCCCCTGGGTTCAATCCCCCCCAAATATTAAATTTTAACCTTTAAAAACAAGTATTTCTCTTTTAAGAGGCAGTATGCCTGAATCACAGTGTTCTGAACTATGTAACACCAAAGGCCTACCTGGTGGCTGAAACTTTATTCTTTAGATGATCTTAAAACTGCTGATACCCCGGAGCCAGGGCAAATGAATCAGAGTATCATGTAACTCTCTGTTCCCCAAAGTTTCCATTATTGTAGATGACACATATAGCTGGTGTTCTTTACATAGGCACTACTCCATTTATTCCATTGTACTTGAGTCTTTCTAATGAGCTTCTGGGGCTTCGGGTTCCACCCAGGGGCGATGCTTTGCACGGCTGGCCAAGTTCTTAGTGAGTGCTTAGGTGTCTGTGGAGCCTGCTCTGACAGCTGCTGCTCTCTTTTAATGATTTTTGCAAGGGACTCAGTAACTCACTTTGCCATTGGCTTCAGTTTGCCTGTATCCTCATTCCTTGCAATTTTATGAGTATGGAAAAAAGCCCTCTTCTCCCATATTAAACCAAATGAAGGGAAATCCCACCGTAGGGAAGCAGGGAAATATTACATATAGCGCTGTGCAAAAACTGTTGATGTATCTGTGTTGCATCTATGATAATCTTTACAGATAGGGGATAACACCAACAACGAGATCAAAATATCATTTGAGTAGTGATAAAGCTTAAACTTGGATTTCATATTCCTTCATCATGGTCCCATTATCATAGAAGTTGTTGGAAGGATAGGTGACCATATTCCAAGGCATTCTTTGTTTATTTTTATTTATTTATTTATTTTTTGTGGTACCAGGGATTGAACACAGGGGCGTTCTACCTCTGCGCTACACCTTCGGCCCTATTTTTTATTCTTTATTTTGAAACTGGGTCTCACGCATTCTTTATAAAGACGAGACCTTTAAATTTGACTTGGAGACTGAGTAGATTGTTCTGGATGTATGCAACCTAAGTATGGTAGACTTTAAAAAATAATTATCTACTTGTATGGAACAATTCTATGTGGGCCTCTCCTGTGTCCACACATCATGTGAACAGAGGCCTTCTGTCCTACTCTGTATTTTTTAGGATGTTTATGCTGAGACCCAATAGGAGATATGGTGTCTCCTTCTCTAACAGATAGAAGATTTGATTATTTTTTGGTATAATAAAGATATTTTCTCCTTTCAGAGCCAGAATCAAGTAGGTTTGTTTACTGCCCATCATGGTTTGTTCTGGGTTCCCCTGCTCTGACACCAATCCATTGTGTGTAGTATCTACCGGGCTTACCCCACATTGCCCTCACAGGACTTGGGGTACAAAGGGAGCAGTCATAACCATAAAGGCTAACTGTCATGGGTAAAGTGTCTTCTGTCTCTGACCAGGAGTCTCTACTCAGATTCATAACTGTTAATTCTTTAGGTTGTTTTTCAGAGGCAATTTCGCCTGTCTCATTTCCAAGCATTTAGGGGCTGTTCAGTCATCCTTAACTCAGATGACCAATAGGGCTTCAAAACTGAAAGGTGCTGAGATGGTTCCTTTTATCATTTCATTTATCAGGGTAAGATATATATGCTGTGATAAGAAATGAAATCCCTGTGGATAAACACGACCGAAGCTTACTGTAGCTCACACAGCGTTCACTGAACATCAGGCGACTGTCCAGGCAGCTTCATCCTTCATGCATGCGAGGACGGATTTAGGCTGGGCCCTCTGTGGGAGCTGCCACCCAAATCTGTGTAGGCCCGGGATAGAAGGGGTGTGATAGTTAATCTAATTTGTCAACTTGACAGGATCGTGACACACCCAAGATCATGTGACTTTGGGTGTGTAACAGCAGATTAAACAGAAAGTCCTGCCCTCAATGTAGGCAGCAGGGTTCTGATAGGTGCAGGACTTAGATAAAAGAAGGAGAAAGCCGCGTAGAGGGATGCGCGACTCTTTCCGAAGAAAAAGCATCTGCTCTCGTCTGAGATCGTCGGCCTCCAACTTCGCCATTTCTCTGAAGAGCTTCTTGATCTTCTGCTCTCGTCTGAGATCGTCGGCCTCCAGCCCTTCGAACTGAAACTTCACCATCGTTTCTCCGAAGAGCTCTTAGACCGCTCGACCATACTGGTTCCTCTGACTCTCCTCATGTAGTCGGAACTTGGGACTATATTGTAAGCTGATCTGATAAACACCTTTTTCCATATACTCATTCTGTGAATTCTGTTAGTCTAGTGAACCCTGACCAATACAAGGGG
>PVJS01019006.1:0-34211 GCA_004027185.1 Glis glis | reverse complement strand
AGAGAGAGAGAGAGAGAGAGAGAGAGAGAGAGAGACAGGGAGAGAGAGAGAGCTGAGGCTGGCCATGAACCCGGATCCTCCAGTCTCCGCCTCCCAAAGTACTGGGATTACAAGCGTGCGCCACCATGCCTGGCTCAAAGTAGAACTACTTGTAAAGGAATGAAGCAATATCTTGGGAGAATCAACCTTTAGGGACATGTGATAGATACATGGGGCAGGGCGGAGCAGGGAGAGAGATGCCAGCAAGTGAGCCAGTTGGGACCCTATTGCAGGAATTCCATGATAAAGTCCTAAGGATCTGGAATGGGGAGTGTCAGTGAGAATGACCAGACATGGAGGAATTTAGGAGGAACTATAGCACTGGCTGATGGGAGGGATGGGGAAAGAGGAGTGAAGCTGGGCTGGTGAAAGGCTCTATTCTTAAGTGCTAGTTAATATTCCAAAATTCAAGGGGATACTCATGAGCAAGCTGATGAATTTTTCTCTTTCACTTTGAATCAAGGCTCATTGTTAACATAATTGAGGCTTTCTACTTTTATCAAGGGTTTGGCATAGCTCAGTTTTGACTGAGTATTGCTCTCAAGAGTGAAGATGAAAAAGGTGAGATGAAAGGTCATTTAGGTCCAGATCACAGAGAGACATGGGGACCAGGCCACAGAACCAATGACGGCATTTCTGCAAGGAAGTGACATGACATGGTCAGTGTCAAATTTTAAATTTAGAATTTGCCAGCTTGGTAGGAACATGGAGTGGGGTTTTTCTAACACTAAGTATGTAATACCTGGACAGAGGTTTGGTCCTCCTGGGTAGAAGAGAGAATATGAATGTGTTTGTTAGGTTGTTTATTTTTCACCAAAGAATCTGGGCTAATGTTAGGTATAAAGACCTGAACTTGGTAATCTGGAAAAAAAAAACACTATTTAAGATAAAAAATTAAATGCTGCCTCAGTCCATTTCCCATATAAAGGAACTGAATAATTTCCTTTCGAAATATTTCCACTTAAAGGTGGACAATGATTATCATTTTGTGTGTGTGGTACTGGGGATTGAACCCAGGGGCATTGGACATTACACCCCCGGCCTTTTTATTTGTTTTTTGTTTTGTTTTGAAACAGGGTCTCTCTAGGTTGCTGAGAATCTCATTAAATTGCTGAGGCTGTCCTCAAACCTGAGATCCTCCTGTTTTGGCTTTCCAAGTACTAGGATTATAGGCACCAAGTACTAGGATTATAGGCACATGCCACCACACCCAGCTGACAATTTTTTTTTCTTTTTGGTACTAAGGTTAAACCCAGGGGCATTCTAACTCCGAGCTACACCCCTAGCCCTATTTAAACAGAGTCTAGCTAAGTTGCTGCTTTGAACTTGTGATCTTTCTGTCTCAGCCTCCCAAGTACTAGGATTACAGGCATGCGCCACCACGCCTGGCTCAGCTAATTTAATTTTTTATGAAGACAACTGAGTATACCAAAATATAAAGTTTGATAAGTTTTATAAAACACATATATATGCACACAACTACAAAACACCTTTTGGAATGGCTTCTACTTGGTTGCCCAGTTGCAGGTAAGAAGACCTGGAAGAAACCAAAGCTATTTTGTTTTTCAATGACTTCCAGCCTCCCAGTTGCAGGTGCTCAGTGCTTTCCTGATCATGAACAGCTGACTGTCTCACAAAACCCACAACGGCATATCTTCCATTTTTACCTCAGTATAAAAACGCTGCTTCTCCTAAGCTACTTTGTCTTTAGTTTGTGTTCTAAACTACTGGTTGTAGATATAGTGAACAGGTTTAGTGTATCAGGAGGGTTAATAGAAATACGAATTCTAGGTAGTGTGCTTTATAGTTTTATAAATATCAGTGTCCTTTCTTTGCAGCTATGATAAGAGTTGACACATGTTTCCTTGGCGAATGTAATTCTGGAAAGTGGTTCCATTTTGTTTTTCTCTACAGAATTTATCTCTGCTTAATGTACTCTATGGTTATTTATTCTGCCCACTGACTGTCTCACCCACCAGGTGGTAAGCTCCAAGAGCAGAGGGCTTCTATTTGTAGGGCTCACTGAGGTCTCTCCACCACTAAGCCCAGAGAGTAGGGGCCAAGTAAATATCTGAGTAAATAAATCACAGTCCTGTGATTATTCCACTTTGAGAACTTAATATGTGTGTTTCCTTAGCCATAATATCTTAATCTCCATGCTCCAACTTAATTTTGAGCTATGAATTCTATTTATACACCCCAAAGAAACTCTTGTGGGACCTCTAGTGTGGTAGGATGCTGCAGGGCATTGAAGGTGGTTGGCATAAAGGAATGAACATGGGGAAATGCAGCCAGGTGTGACTCAAGGGTGCCAGGTTCTCCAGGACATTTCTCTATCCAGCTCTGTCTTGGGGATTGTAACAATTCTTCTTCCCACCCTAGCTGACTTCCCTAATCTCAATTTCTGTTTGCAGTATCTGTTTCAGTCCAGGCTTCCTTTTGGTATTTTGACCCCAGGTTACCTGAGTTTGACATTTGTTGTTTTCACTGCTAAAAACTTTGATTTTTTTTTTTTTTTTTGGTGTGTGTGTGTGTGTGGTTAAACTTAGAGAATGGCCTAAGCCCATATTTTTTTCACAGACCAGGGATTCACATAATAAAATTACAAGGCAGATCTTTTAGACTACTCTCCTCTCAAGGTTCTTGATGTCCTTCTCTGTCCCCATTATAAGACCTAATAATTTCCTTACTGCCCCATTTGATGGGATAATCACAGTGACTATTTACATTCATTACTCAGTATTTTTTTTCTGGTCAATTGGATTTAGTTTGTATGAATTATTAGATAATCAAATCCAAGAAGAAATTATTACCATGCTCCAGATTCATATTAAAAATTAAACTAAAGCTTCCAAGTTAGAATATAAAATCTATTTAAAATAGTACATTCTACAATGTTTCCACTTGATGACTAAATATATGTTAGAAAAAATATTGTGCTTTTGCTTTCTTTGTGAAATGTAGTTTGGCATATAATGTAGGCCATGACCTTTGAAATCATTAAATTGACACTAACTTAATTCACAGGCCAATAATTCCAAACACATCAACTGTATCACCAAGGTAATATTTAGAAAGCTTCTCACCATCTGCACAGAAGACAATTCACTTGACAGCACTCCTTTCTTGAGCAATGACTCAAATAAGCTAGACTGAAAATAAATCTAAAGGGTACACAGCTGTCATGTAGCCACAAGAGGCCTACTGAGCAATAACTTGATTCATTTTTCCCTATGTGTATGACTGGCTTTGCAAACAGGATTGTAATCCAACAAATGCATTTTCCCTCTCCTTTGAAGAGAGAGCTTTTTGAGTGGGGCTCCGTTGGGTTCCTTTGCCCTTATAGGTTTGATAAATTGCACATAGTGATTTCTTGATTTTACTTAATGAGAAACAAATCTTTGAACTTGATGATCAGTGTGAACCATTTACAAAATAAGAGCTCCAAATTTTGAGAATAAGATTTTATCAAGGGAACAGTCGCATTAAAATTTGAGGGACAGAAAAGTGCCACACTGGAATTCTACCTATGTCTACTGGGTATAGACAATTTATTTCTTTCCCTTGTAACCTGCCTTAAATATTGTTTTAACTTTTATTATGGAAAATTTCAAACATACACAAAAGGAGAGAAATACAATGAAGCCATGTGTCCATCAATGATATAACAATCATGAAAGCCATCCTTACTGGACTATCTGAAAGAAATTCTAGATATATTTTATGCATCTCTAAAGCAGAAAGAGTCTCTAAAAAATATAACCATAATATCATAATATACTCAGGGATATGCTGGTAGATATTTACCAATTCTCTGAAACAAACAAACAAACAAACAAGGCCTGATTCCTAGTCTTTGCCATTTTCTGTGGTGTAAATATTCCCATCATGGCTAGTTTTCAGCTACTAACATGGTGTTACTGAATGTACACTTGAGAAGAGATGTGTAGCACACCATTGTTAGTACCTCCACTCTGCAGATGCATTAGACATAACAACCTTAAGAGCATAGACAGAGGTAATTCATAGTCGAATAATTAGTAAGTGATAAATTTTTGTATTATCTTTACTTTTAGTATTTTAATTAATTTGATATTTTAATAGTTATGTTTTAACAACTGGCTTGCAAAATTTCTGAAAAAATAGCAAGTGGTTTTCATAAGCCTATGCATGTCAACTTTAGCAAACCAGTAAACCATATCCAAATAATCAGCAATTCCTTACTACTATTAACTATCTAGATTTTTCTGACCCCCCCCCATTAGGAGTAGAGAAGGATTTGAGAAGGAAGTGAGAAGGAATTTTGCTTCAGAAAGCTACACCAAAGTGTCAGGCTTTCCGAATGGTTCAGTGCTCAGTGCTACTTTCTGTATTGTTAAAGTCTGTTTTCAGGAATTTAAATGAATATGTATCTTTGTATCACTGGGGGATTATAGCAATGCTTTTTTATCTTGCTTTTATTGCCCATTCTCAGGCCTCCAAAAGATAAAATTTGAAAAGGAACAGGAGAAGGAGTTGGAAATAAGTCTGTTCCAGGTAGAGAACCATAAGCCTCTAGATTCTAAGAGGAAGAAGATTGCTAAGAAGATGTGAGATGGTCTGCTGTGCCTGATATTGCCTACCATGGAAACTCAATTTGCAAAAGGCCCTCTTTAAATGTGCCTTCGAGAACTGAACCCAGTACATTAGATGTGGCGGGGCCTAAGCGGATGGTAAAGTGGCTAAGAGTCATCCTTGCTGAGGATGCCACGTTGGACTGCAACTCTACCTTGAGTTCACAGTCAAGCAAATCGCTAAGTCCAATCAATGAACCGGTCTACCAGTACACACCTGCACTCCACAGTGCACACTCTCCAACAGCTTCCTGCCAAACCTGCTCACAGATGCCTTTCAACACCATTTCTCACTACACCCTGAAACACACCCTCTATTTGAGATGGGCTAGCTTACCCACTATCCAAATACACATAATATACCATTTTTATTTTTAAAAATTTTTATCAGGAAAAAATCTAACACAGATTAAAGTATAAATAACAGTATAAGGATACCCTGTGTACCTTTCACCTGGCTCCAACAGTGATCATTTCATGTCATGCCCAAGACCAATTTGTTCTGAAGTGAATCCTGGATGGACCATTTCATTCATGATTATCTCAGTGCTGCATACCTCCTTTCCTATATACCTCTGCTCAAACACTTCCCTTCTACTCCCTCCTTCATCTTTCCAAATCCTACCTCATTTTGTAAGGGTCACCTCCTACAGTGTTTCCTCTGAACTTGTCTCTGGGTCATACATCTCCTTGGGACATCTACCTTATTGCTATCCTGCTGTTCTTAAGTTGGACACTCAAAAAGTAATTGGCATGGAAACCAGAAAGCCTCTCTCTTCTCCTATTATATACCTAGTGCAATAATTCATGCTTACTAGGGAAGCAACTGCCAACCACTTGTTTTTTTTTTTTTTTTGCGGTACCGGGGATTGAACCCAGGGGCGTTCTACCTCCGTGCTACACCCCCGGCCCTATTTTTTTTTTATACTTTATTTTGAAACTGGGTCTCACAAAGTTGCGGAGGGCCTCACTAAGTAGAGAGAGAGAGAGAGACAGGCAGAGAGAGAAAGAGACCGCGCGCGTGCGCATGCACGTGTGAGAGCTGAGTCTGGCAGCGAACCCGGATCCTCCGGTCTCTGCCTCCCAAAGTACTGGGATTACAAGCGTGCACCACCACGCCCGGCAACCATTTGGTTTTATTAAAATTTGGCATGACAGTATGCATAGCATATTGACCAAATTTCTGGTGTGTAAAATGTCTTAGGAAATAGCATAGAACAGGGTATGCAAACAGTGTGACAGGGTAAGAAGAACACTGAGCACAGAGTTCAAAGGCCTGGGCTTTTGTCCTGCCCTTCTGTTTACATGCTATTTTGAGTATATCAAGTGGCTTCTCTGAGCCCATCTGTAAATCAGGATTTACAGATAATAAATAGCTGCAGCCATTCTCCCTAACTAAATTGTCAGAATCAAATATCATTACATATGTAAAGATGGTTTTGTAATTGATGTGCACCATCACCTGTAAATGTAGAAATGATCAGCCATATCACTAGGCAACAAGGAGACCTATGGCTTCAGATACTAAATGCATGAGTAGAATAAAAGTCTCAAGAGGAAAAGGGGACTGTGATAAATAATGTAGAGTCAAGATGGGATTCATGACCAATAAAATAAACCTGGAGGAATGAAAGAGCATACGTAGTATCTTTCTCAGACCTCAAAACAACTGGCTTGTAATTATAACAGACAAACTGAGGGAACCCTAATAAGGGATTGCAAAGGAAGCAATGTATATTTTCAGCTATGTAAGAGTCCAGTTATATTAAGTAATTAAATTAAAAGGCAAAATTTGACATGTGATTTCCTCTTCAAGAAAAAAAATCCTGCAGATTCATCCAACAAAATGGTTATAATTCTGAGTTTATGGTCTCCCAGGACATTCTGAAAAATTTTCACTTCTGAACTTTGTATTCTGCTTTGCCAAAGCACAGCCATTAGCAGCAAACTGCAAACATCTAGTACAATACACCAAACAATACTTAAATTACAGAAGAATTGAGGTCTCTTCTTACTCTAGTAGAAAAGAGGACAGATGGATTTATCCAGAAGGTCTGTCCTGCAAACCACACTGCAGATTTTATTACTGTCTTATGAGAAATCTGCAAATAGGCTTAGTCTATCTGAAACACCTTCCTGGGAAATTATTGATATTCTAAATTTTTGTATAAGTAAATAAAAATTACAGGGGTTGAGGAAAAGGCTTAAATTTTATAAAATTCTGAATAATCTATGCCAACATGGGAAAAAGGGTTTTCCAATTTTGGACCTTAATACGACTTAGCAATAGTCGATAAAAACAACAGCTGCTGAGCCTGGCAAATCCAAATGAGATTATTAGGTCAGAAATCACAGAAATACACAGAAAACATTTCAAAATTCCCAGCACACTGACAAAGTACCAAAACAAAATCTCATTAGGAAAGGAAACATTTTGTTTAGAAAGAACTTTTTTCATATATGTGTTAGACTTCACCATGTGTAACATCTCTGAGAAGTTACTAGAGAAGAAAAACAAATAAACAAAAATCAAAAGAGTAAACTGGGAGTGGTGGCGTATGCTTGTAATCCCAGTACTTGGGAGGTTGAGACCGAAGGATCTGGGTTTGGGTTCCTGGCCAGCCCCTCCACAACTTAGTGAGACCCTGTTTCAAAATAAAGAATAAAAAATAGGGCTGGGGGTGTAGCTCAGAGGTAGAACGCCCCTGGGTCAATCCCCAGTACCACACACACACACACACACACACACACAAATCAAGAGTACACTAAAGAACATATATTCCTTCCCCTCATTAAACCGCACTGTCTGCACCACGTGTCCTTACATCTTGCTTTCCATGCACACACTTACAGTAATTTTAATAACCATAACTTGTTTTTCTTTCCTCTTTTTTTTTTGTGTGTGTGGGAGTACTGAGGATTGAACCCAGGGGCACTCTACCACTGAGTTACATCTCCAGCCCTTTTGATTTTTTCTTTTGTGACAGGGTCTTGCTAAATTGCTGAGGCTGGCCTCGAACTTGCAATCCTCCTGCCTCTGCCTCTGCCTCCCGAGTTGCTGAGATAACAGGGGTGTGATATTATTACAATAAACTTTCTCCTGTATAGATTGTTTTAAGATAAGGAAACTGCCAGAGTTATTGATTTTGTTACCTTCATGTACACAGGAAAATAAATATGTTTTAAGACTTCTAACAAAAATGAGGATTTATTCCTTCTAGATTTGTTACTTTGAGGACTCTGAGTATTGTTACCCATCAATTAGCATAAAAAAACTATTCAAGATTATAGTCTATATGAATTTTTATGTAAAGAATCATAGTTTTTGCTTGTTTTTCTTTTCTCTCTCTCTTTTTTCTTTCTTTCTTTCTTTTTCTCTTGTCTGCTGAATAAGGTTGAATTTCAGAGGCCTTTCTGCTCTGGTCCTGGGACAGATATAATTTCTTCTAACTTGTCTATAGTGTTCCTGTTAGATCAACAGCTATGCAAGCCTAATTTTTCAGCATTAAGTAATTTGACTGTAAAAATAACAAAGAAAAAGTCAATTTAAGTCTAGCTAACTGAACTGGAAAATTATAAATCATCAAAAACAAATCAGGCAGAACTTTCCCTGACAAGCCCAGTGTGAGAACCCACAGGCCCTTCCTGGTATGCAGTTGACATGTTAAAATAGTGCAATGTACTCAGAGTGCTACCACATCATGGAAGCTGAAGCTCATCATGAGATAACTGTATGCTAGGTATTCTATCAGTACTTTGCATCATTTAATTCATTAATGCCACCAACAACCCCAGGAGGTTTTGTCCACTTTAGAGATGAGGCAGCTATAAGACTTGTACAACCAGTGAACCTGAAATAGTAAAATTAGCATTGATGTGAATCATCTTCAAAGAGATCTTTGAGGGAAGTAAAAAGCAGCTTAGCTGGATGGAATGAACAACAGACTAAACGCACATGCATTTATTCAATCGTTCATTCCGTAAATAGTTAGTGGCCATTACATAGTAAATGGTACTGGAGAATCAACAATGGTAAACAAACTCAATGACTTCACCAAAGAGATGCCATCCTACCTCTTGAAATTCACAGACTGGTGACAGAAACAAAGATTCAACAAAGTTACTCAATTATTTTATAACAATCATAAGTGTTCCAGATGGAAGAGGGCAGGTAGAGGGGACCACCTTGTAACCCTGAAGCTCATGGTAGCTATAAAGGAGGCCCTGTGAGGACCACACCAGGGAAGTCAGAAGTGTGCCCTAGTAGATGGACCTCCTCTCTAGACCCTCACGGAAAGGTGGGCACAGGGTCAGGAAATAAAAAATAACCAGAAAGTCACGAGAGCAAGATATGTTCAGGGCCAGGAGGTCTTTGTCTAATTCATCTTTCTGGTACATGAGAGTGGTTTGGGGTTTAAGATCAAGTTCAAATGCTCCTAAATTTTAACCCTTTTAAAAGTAAAATCCACATATCCCATTAAAAAATTCTAAACCAGAAATGTGAATTGTCAATATCAAGAGAGTAGTTGCTAAAATTATCTCTAGAATTTGATTCTTGGTATTGCCAATCTTTTCTTTTCAAACGAGTGTCTAAAGTTGGCTACTTTGGCCACATGGTGTAGTAATAGAAGTCTACAAAGAGACTGGGGATGAACTCTTTTTATGCCTACCATCATCTGCCTTAACCTCAACCAAGTTACAGTCTCTCAGAATGCCAGCTTCTTAACTGGTAAAAATAGAAATAATTCTTCCTGGCCTACTTTCAACCTCCACATTGATAACATCAAAGTGATGGAAACTACCTCCACCCAGGAGGTATCAAAGAATAGCAGTCTATGAAAGAAGAAACGCCTCACAAATACAACCTCTGTTCTCCCCTGGCCATGAGACCTACCAATGTGCCCACAGTTTTCCAACCTCCAGAAAGACAATGAGCTATCTTGCACGGAGGGATTACCTGGTTTCAGCCAACCTCACCTGTGCAAAAGGAATCTACTTTTCCCATAGAATGAACGCTGGTTCTCCCAAATCTCTTTTCATTTCCAGTAAGAAGACATTCACGTTAAGAAGCTATGACATGTAAAGTTGTGACACCATAATGTAAATGCACTAGTAACCTTCTAAGGATACCAGTGAGGCTGTGGTGGAGAACTTAGTCCATTCCTTCTCTGAAAAATGATGGAAAAGTTAGAAGTTACAATAAAACTAGTTTGACTTGCATAATTATCATAGGATAAAAGGAAATGGAATATTTAATCCCATAACTTTTTTCTCATATTTCTTCCATGTTAAGTCTCCTCTCTCTTATCTCACTGTTCTATTGGTCTCCCAAGATGATCTCCCTGTAACACACCCTCCACACATCTGCCAGCGCTGCTTCTCTACACAAATCTGACATCACCCTCTCCATCAAAACCCTTCTGGTGGCTCCTAGACCATGCCTGGTGAAGCTGTGTTGTTCATACATCTCTAAGCTCAGCCCGGGCAGAGGCTGAGCCATGGCCGGTGTGAACATCCTCATTCCCATTCCAGTGTTCTCTTTCTTCATTCATGCTACAGAGGGGAAAAGCTGACTTGGCAGGGAGGAATATATTGTGTAGTTTTTTTGTGTGTGTGTCATCCTCAGTAAATAAATAAAATAAAACTCCCAGTCCTGTTTGTTTATTTATTTATTTTGTTTATTTTGGAAACGGGGTCTCACTAAGTTGATGAGAACCTCATTAAGTTGATGAGGCTGTCCTCGAACCTACGATCCTCCTGTCTTAGCCTCCCAAGTACTGGGATTACAGGCGTGAGCCACTACACCTAGCGTGTGGGTATTTTTAAAACTCTAGGTATGGGGTTTCTTGCAAGCATTCTTTCTTTTTTTTTCTTGTAGTACTAGGGATTGAACCCAGAGGCATTCTACCTCCAAGTTATATCCCAACTTGATTTTATTCCTTATTTGGAAACAGGGTTTCACTAAGTTGCAGAGGGCCTCGTTAAATTGCCTAGGCTGGCCTCGAACCTGCAATCCTTCTGTCTCAGCCTCCCAAGTACTGTGATTACAAGCGTTCGTCATCATGCCTGGCTGCAAACATACTTTCAAATCAGGGTAAGAGCCACTACAGCAAATAACAAAACGGCCAAAAACAGCTTCATCAGGAAAAAAGAAAGGAGCCAAATGGGTAAAGAAATAAGAATTTAGAGCTGGAAGGAAGCAACAGGCCCCTGGGTCAACCAGCATATTCAGCTCCAAAAATTTGATGTGTGAACCATGACCTTATATTCTAAAATGCTGTTAAATTATTTTAAATTGTGTATGCCATCCAAACAAGAAAATGTAAGCAATACAAAATTCAAAAAATAATAATAAATTTAAAAATAATTGTTCAGAAGGTGGCACTAAGTAACTAGGATATTTTATCTAATCTTTGGGTAGTTCTTTAGGGATATCTAGGAAGGTGATACATGAAGAGGCAATATATAAGAGAATGAATACGCATGCAAAACGTTAAAAAACAACTATAGATTACTCAATGTAATGGATTGCAATGTAATTTCACAGTATCCAGAGAATATTTCATTGCAATTCTAAAACAAATATAAAATAAGCATGCATTAATTGTTTGACTACTTATTTTAAAAAAATTTCATGGCCATGAGAAAATACTGTATGCTATTAGTAATCAGGATTGATTTTTATTAAGTTCAAAGAAAATCTAACGCAAGATAAATACCTTGAAGGGAAATCCTAAACTGGTAAATTATTTTTATTGAAAGATTAAGTTGAACAATGCAAAACCAAGCAGTAGAATTAATGATTGCTAAGCATTAAAACTATCCTGAGACACCCTCCCATGTAATATGCTTCAGCAGGAGCATTTGTTGTTTGCAGTGTGCTGAGTATTTCTATGGCACTAATTTTTGTACTATTCCCTCTTCTCATGCTGCCATTGATCTTTCTCTACCTTCATGACTCCTGGGAAGAGAAAGGACTGGTGACATTCAGGACAGTGGGAAAAGCAGGGCCCAAATCAGCCCATAATTCCAGTGCCCCTTCCAGTTGGGTTGGTCCAATTCTGCCACCAACAATGCTTAAAAAACCTAGATCCCTTTTTAGGATTATAAACCATGTAGGAGATGCTCATTACATCTGCTTTCTTCTCTATTTCTATGGTGCCTATTACCATAGTAACAAGGCACACAGATGAAACACTGGACCAGAAATTCAAAAACAAGAAGAAAGCGGGGGGGGGGGACATGGGGAAAAGGGCCTTTCACTGATTAAGAGAGAGAAAGGTGATCAGAGTTGTCAGTTCATTAAGGAGCAAATCTAACTGAAAAAAAAGGTTTTCTTTGACTTTATGAGAACAACAGAAAGCAGCTTAAAAGTCCACTACATGTCAATGTTAATAGGAGGTAGACTGGCTAGCCTTCCAAGATTTTAAATCTAGATGTATTTTACTAGAAAATCTTGAAGATGCAAATTAAAACCTTTGTACAGCATCTACTTTTGGAAATCATGTACTAATTCCATAGTGTGGATGATTACTACTTAAAATTTTTAGTTATTTTGTAGTGCTAAAAGTTGAGACATCTGTTAAGGAAGTGTGGCTGGAAAGATAAGTTGCTACAATGCTTATTTTCCTGACGGTGACAAGTTTATCTCACAAGTTGTTATATAAAATGTCTCCAGAGGAAATTACTGGGTGGGGGTGACTTTTGTTTCACCCTAAGAAAGTCACTGCCTCTTCTGTTGAAAGACAAGTCTCTTCCCATCTCTGGCTCCTCTGCTGTCTGTACATTCAGAGACCCTCAAATCTACTATCATTCCCCACCCATTCTTTAAAACTATAAACTGCCAACATTTCAACTGTAAGGAAAGAGAAATCTTCCTACTTCCAGAGTTTCATTTCTTTGCTCTTTTCTTTCCTGCCCTCAGCCTGAATTTTTGCTCATCATTTCCTAAGACATTTGAATAATTGGGATATTAATTATGTTGTACTTCTGGTCAGGAAACAGGAAATGGAGCCACCCAACCACCCCCACCTGGGGAGGTTTTACTCTACATAAATAAAAATGGTGCACATCTTTGTTCAGGTTGCTATAGCAAAACACCATAAATTGGGTAGCTTATAAACAACAAATGCTACTGGCCATTTGCAAGTGTGGCACACGCTTGTAAACACAGTACTTGGGAGGCTGAGACAGGAGGATCGCAGGTTTGCAGCCAGCCCCAGCTACTTAGTGAGGCCCTCTGCAACTTAGTGAGACCCTGTTTCAAAATAAAGAACCCAAAATAGGGCTGGGGGTGTAGCTCAGAGGTAGAATGCCCCTGGGTTCAATCCCCTGTACTGTAAAACAACAAAACAAAACAACGACAACAACAAAAAAACACAAATGCTTATTTTTCATAGTCTTGCAACCTGGGAATTCCAAGATCAAGGCACTGGCAGATTTGGTGTCTGTTATGGGTGACTTCCTCATAGGCAGTGATTTCTGACCATCATGTCTTCAAATGGTAGAAGGGATAAACGAGCTCCTTTGGGCCTTGCTATAGTTTGTATATAGTCTGAGTGTCCCCGAGGGCCCATGTGTTAAAGGCTCAGTCCTCATAGGCAGTACTGGGAGGTGGTGAACGAGGTGGGGACTATTGGGAGGGTCTTAGGTCACCGGGAATGTGAGATGGTTCTCGTGCAAGACGTTGGTAATTCTCATGAGAGGACTGTTATCAAGGAGACAGCCTGATCCCTCCTGCTCCTTCAACCTCCTAGCCAGAGTTGTGATCCTTTCTCTGCACATGTCCCACCACCCACCACGGAGCTGGAACCTAGGCTATGCTATGTGGAGTTTCAGCCTCCAAAACAGTGTGCTAAATAAGCCTCTTTATGAAGTTAGCTGCCTCAGGTATTTTGTTGTAGTGATAAAAAGCTGACCAATCCAGGCCTTTTTATACAGCATCCATAGCATTCATGAGGACTCCACTACTATGATCCAATCATCTCCCAAGGCCTCACCTCTCAACACTATCACCTTGGGGGTTAGGTTCCCACACACGAATTTGGGGGGGCACAGACTTTCAGATCATAGCAGTTCATATATGAAAACAAACAAATAAACATACAACAAAACAAACAAAACCCAACCAGGAGACGCTTTATAGACTATACTTGTTTTTGTTTTTGGCTAACAAAGGTTAAAGTCACTGACCCCAGCCTTTAGAGAATTTAATGCTCTAACTACTTACAGATTTTAATGACGAAAGCAATGGACAACTCTCTGGGAGTCTTGGTCCTTGATTAAGCCACTAAGTAGTTGTGACACTGTGGACAATTTTGACTTTGCTTTTCAACCTGAATGTCTTATTAGTGAAAAGAAATGACTAAAGGAGAACAGAGACTTGAATGTGGAGTGGGGCTCTGAGGATGATTTCAAGGAATGATAAAGTTGTATGCAGCCGGGCATGGTGGCACATGCTTGTAATCCCAGTACTTGGGAGACTGAGACAGGAGGATCGCAGGTTCGCGGCCAGCCTCAGCTACTAAGTGAGACCCTGTTTCAAAATAAAGAACAAAAAATAGGGCTGGGGGTGTAGCTCGGCAGTAGAATGCCCATGGGTTCAATCCCCAGTACCGCAAAAAAAAAAAAAAAGTTTTATGCACATGAGCATGCGTATACTTTGGGAAAGCTCTTCAAGGTTATCCACTTACCCAAATAAACTCAAAGCCTTGAAGGCAGACTCAGGTGAGCCTCCCCTCCCCTTCAGGACCTGACACAAGAATGCCATCCCTGCACCCCATCTAATTCCCACTAGCCACTCTAGCCCTTCATTCTGCTTTTTTTCTTCATAGCAGCTATTATATGACATTATACCTTACATTTGTTTATTGTCTATCTTCCCTCCTCTAGGAATGTTTGGTGCATATACAAAGGATTTCTTCTGTTTTCTTCATTGTTGGATTTATCCCCAGTACCCAGTATGTTGTCATGCCTGGCATATTAATTCCATGACCAAAAACAACTATATAAATTTTCTGACTTTAGAACATAAGCTTGTTCATGGGTTTTTTAAATGGCTGATGATGGGTATCAAATCATCTTAGTATTTAATTTAGCTTCCACTGGGTGCAGTGAAAAGAGTGATTTTTAAAAATCAACATTTACAGCCAGGCATGGTGGCACATGCCTGTAATCCCAGTATTTGGGAGGCTAAAACAAGAGTATCCCAGGTTAGAGGCTAGCCTTAGTAACTTAGTGAGGCCATCAGCAACTTTGAGAGACACTGTTTCAAAATAAAAAATAAATAGGGCTGGGAGTGGAGCTTGGAGGTAGAATGCCACTGGGTTCAATCCCCAGTACCTCCCCAATCAACATTTATATATTCAGAAATGTCATCTTTTGTAATTATTTAAAATGATTAAAAAATTAGTTATTAACTTAAAAAATATATGGGAACACACAGCTTTTCAAAATTCTTTTAAGGGTATCCAAAGAAAAACAGTGACCTGTTTTAAACTACTTGTAGCCAAGAGCCTATGCTGACCATCTAAAATTTTTACTTCTAATATTTTGGGGGATGGGTACTGGGGAATGAACCCAGGGGCATTCTACCTCCAATCTACACCCACAGCCCTCTTTAATTTTGAAACAGGGTCTCACTAAGTTGCTGAGGCTGTCCTCAAACCTTCCTGTCTCAGCTTCCTAAGTACTGGGATTACAGGTGTACACCACTATTCCTGGCTTAAAGTTTTTACTTCTAATAGAGAAACAAAGCCATATTTCAGAAAAGTACAAAAATCGCCTCAAACATCCCTTGAAAGTTGCCAAGTCTGGAATTCTGAACCCAATAAATGTTCAAGAAACACTAGCTGAATCTGGGTGTGGTGGTCCACACTGGTAATCTCAGTACTTGGGAGGCTGAGACAGGAGGATTGCAGGTTTGCGGCCAGCCTCAGCAACTTAGTGAAGCACTCCACAATGTAGTGAGACCTTGTTACAAAATAAAAAATAAAATAGGGCTGGGGGTGTAGCTCAGAGGCAGAATGCCCCTGGGTTCAATCCCCAGTACCACAAAAAAACAAAAACAAAACAAAACAAAAGAAACAGTAGCTCATCAACAAAGTATTTTGGCTATACAACTGACAACTATTAACAGTATATATAATGTATCTTATTACTTCTACCCTTCAAGGAGATACTGCTTCAAGTCTTAGTCATACAGTATGAAACTGTATAAAATACAGTTCACAATTTCATACACAAACTGTATGAGTGTATGTTCATATAGTTAGTACTATATGAACACACAGTATGTACATATATGTATGTTCATAAAATATGCTATGAACATACTTTCATAATAAAGTATGTTAGTGAAATGAAGCCCTGGATTAGGTTATATGTATGCTGGATTTCATTCCCTAATTATCTCCTGGATATTCATTACTGCATATCCACAGTATGCCAAGTCTGATGCCTAGCCCAGAAAGCCCAGGAGATGAACATGATTTATTCTTTATCTTGAAGGAACACCCAGGAGGAGGCAGAGCTGTTCTCTGGCATAATTCTAGGAATGGCGTACAAGTCTCAGAAGCAGCATGAGGCAGAAGTGAGGGCCTCTGGGGCAGGGGAGGCAGAAGGAAGGCACCAGGAATGGACTTTTAGAAGAGGGATGCTTGAACTGAGTCTTGAAAGGTGGTCAAAGGTTTGTTAAGAGGGTCCCAGATGAAGGAAAGGAACAAAGCCATGGGGTATAGCTGCCTGGCTTCCTGGAACCTTCCTCCTTATACTGCATAGTTCTGGATGGCCATGTACGGGGTGTAACTATGTACCTGTATCCATGATGTATGCCCTGGGGATGCAGAAATGACAGGGTGACAACAGGCAAAGCTGAAGAGTTGCAGACTCCACACAAAGGGAGACTTTCTAATATGGCACACTGTGGCATTTGGACTTGCTCCATCCCAAAGGGCAGCAATGGGATGAGATCTGCCTTTTAGAAAGATTACTGCAGTGTGGACAATGAACTGGGGAGCAGGGGAAGGAAGATGGGTAAGACCATAAGCTAAACTATAAGTTAAAAACAATTACTAGTGCTCCTAGAAGACTCATGTGCAAAGGGGCTACAGAGGAAGGGTGCTTCAGAAGGAACCAAAATGATAAGACCTTTGCAAGTTAGTTACTAATGGTATCAGCAGGAGTGTGTATGTGTGTGTGTGTGGGGGGGGGGTGAGGCAAGAAGCCCAGGATGAGAGCTTTGGGTAAAAGAGCATTGCTATTTGCAAAAATTCATAAACTACAGGTGAACAGCAAGTTGTGGGGAAAGAAAGATTGTAGGTCCGCTATCTCCAGGACTTCATTTGTTCTGTAAGATAGGCAGCATAGGCTGGATGTGGTGGTGCAAACCTATAATTCCAGTACTTGAGAGGATGAGACAGAAGGATCTCAAGTTTGTGACCAGCCTCAGCAACTTCGTGAGGTACTCCACAACATAGTGAGACCCTGTTTCAAAATAAAAAATAGGGCTGGGGGTGTAGCTCAGAGGTAGAATGCCCCTGGGTTCAATCCCTAATAACACACACACAACACACACACACACACACACATACACACCACACACACACACACACACACACACACATACACATGCAGCACAGACACTAATATCTCCATTTTATGCTCAGCGGGGTAAAATTATTTGCCCTTATCACATGCAGCAGTTATGGGAAGCTTACTATAGAACAAGCTTAAGAGCAGGTCAACAAAAGAGACAGTGCCCTTGCTTTCACAGAACTTATGTTCTGGTGGAGGTGAGAGAAACAGAACATAAATAAGCAAACCATAAACCAAGATAGGAAAGACTGATGGGGATGTGGGTGGGGGCATAGGTACTTTACCTAAGGTGGCCAGGAAAGGTATCTCTGGGGTCCTATTTGAGTGGGCCCTTCACTGAGGAGAAGAAAGTCATAGACCCGTTCATAATGCATGAGCAGTCCAGGCAGAGGGAACTGCACCTGAGAAGCCCTGGGGAGGAAGGAGCCTGGTGCACCTCTGCCGAGGGAGGAATTCCAAATACTGGCACAAATGCACAGCAAGTAGTCCACATTACAAGGTCATTCCTGGGAGGGTGAAGGTGAAAGGCTCTGGCACCTTGGGGCAGCACTAGCATAGCATCAAATCCCTCAGGGTAGCCTGCCAACCTGGCCACAGTGCATGATGCTATGCCTGTAGGAAACTGCACCATGACTCACAAATGCTTTGGGAAGACAAGCCATAGCTCAGTGCAGGACTGCCTATTTCAGAATTGAAATGGGGCCAGGAACAAACTCATTTTGCTTTGCCTAGAGAGATGAACTTTAAAAATCTTTAGATGCACAGAATTCATCTTGAATGTACCTACTCTGAGCAAGAAATAACCTGCAGTCCAAGGACTGACAGCTCCGCGCCAGAGGCTCAATCATGCCATACCATCAAAGGTGGGAAAGACAGGGAAGAAGAGCTTCCTCCAAGCCTGTTACTGGGATTCGAGAAGCAACATTTCCCCATAGGCTCCCCCATTAAGCTCAGCTAGACAGGGCAAGGGGAAATGGCACCCCTACCAATGTATTGCCAATGGTACTCCCCTGACAAGCTGGGTTCTAACTATACTAACTATACTAACTAACCTGTCTCTACTAACCTGAAAGCCACAGAGGGACTGGGTGCTGGGGCTGCCCACCAGCACTGAGATAGGCCATTCTAGGCACAGTAGTCCAGCCCGTCCTCTGGCATACACTGCCCATGCCCCCAACCCTGTGGTCACTTTCCATTGCTGCTTTCTGGGCTACTGATTCGTTTGCAAACAGCCTTTCAACAGACTTTCCCAGACTTTGTTCCAGGAGGTGAGGTCAGGCCCTAAGTTCTGGGCAATAAGATGTAACAAACCTATGACAGCTTCCAGGACATTTCCTTCAGAGAACATAGGCTCTGTTCTTTTCCCTCCTCTTTTCTTCTTTCCTCCTCCAGTTACTTGGAACCTAGATGTGATAGCTGGAGCTTCATCTTGGATCATGAGGTTTGGGTCTCATATATAGTAGATCCAATAGAAGAAACCATTCTTGTTCTCAGAACACTCTAGAACTATAATAGATCTCTGGATTATCTGTCTATGGCTTTTATATTTAATGTGAAAGAGAAACAAGCATCACCTTGATTAGGCCCTTGTTCTCTGTGGTCTCTGTAACTGGCAGCTAATCTTATCTAATCCAACAACTCATCCAAAGGGATGACAGAGTTCAAATACAAACCTGTCAGTCTGTTAAAGTTCACACTGCAAGTTAAACGCCCAAAGAACTCCTGCTTCTTATTTGCTATTGATTTTTGAAAACAGAAAGTATTTCAAAATGCTGAAAAAGAATTAAAGAAAAAATAAGGAAGATTCAAATATGCTCTCAACTCTGCAAACAATAAAAAGAATCCAAAGAAATATACTACTGGACAGAATTTGGTGTTCATTAGAGATGGGCAGAGGAAAATCTCAGTCACCTGCATGGAGCAGGAAAGAGAGAGAGAGAGAGACAGAGACAGAGACAGAGACACACACTGTGCACTGTCAGCTTCTGTGAAAGACTCTGTTAAAGGGTGGGCATTGCAGAAGGGAGCTGTGGAAATGGACACAGGACAAGACAGACAAGAAAGAATTACAAAGGACTCTGAAATCGAAGAAGCAGGAGATGTTCAAATATGCACGGCCTGGAAAGGGACAGGCAGAATCATGTGACCCATATCAAAGACAGCATAAAGGTCCAAATGGCGAAAAGGAAAGGTCAAGGTTGAAGTCCTGAGAGCTCACTTTATTCATTCCCTTTACTCTGTTCACAGCAGCATTGAAGGAGTGCATCTAAATTGTGTTGCCATTGATCAGAATCCTAAATAAAAGGAAGTCATAGAACAGGGAGTTGATTATTACCCTTTTTGCAATTTCTAAATGAACTGCAGTGATGAGAACTTGGGAGTGAGATTCAGATTGGAGTTAGGCCTACTTTTATTTATTTTATTTTATTCTTAAAATAAAATACTTTTATTTTAAGAATCCAGAAAAAGAAAAATAGGTTTTAATGTCTGCCAAAGGCATTATTTTACACACCAGACAAAACCAACTCACAATAAAGGTATGTAAGATGTTTAGAGAATATAGATGAGAAATTAAATGAAAGTAGGTAATAGCAATAAAATGAAAGGCAGCAATGTGAAAACAGACAAAACACAAATTAGAAGGCAATTTACAATTGGTTAAATAAATTCTTCACTGTAATGGGGCTTCCAAAATCCCTTTTGGGTGATCACAGGTGTAAGATGTTTGCTGGTCCATCCAGCACTCTGGGAGTCAGGACAGTGGTGAACTTGCCATATGCAGACCTTTCCACCAAGCATGGGGTAACGTGACAGAATTGGAACATGTTAGCTTCTGATACTATCAGTGGATAGTAGAAGGAAACTGAGAAGGAGAAATAAAAACAAAATTTGGAAATTCAACTTGAGAGACACTAAATGAAAATCAAGCATTGGATTAAATAAGCTACTTCTGTATGGATAGTAAAAAAAAATTAAAAAGAAACGTAAAAATATTCAGATGCTATTAAAAAGTTTTGAACATTTTTTACAAGCTTGTATATAAGTAAAACTGGTTAAAGTAAGAATCCTCTAAATTTTAAAATATTTCCCCTTTCAACTTCAGAAGACAAAACAGAGCAAAACAACATATCTCAGGCCACGGCCAGAAAATACCCACATAGACTAGCCTAAAAAACTTTGGACCTGGGCGTGGTGGCGCATGCTTGTAATCCCAGTACTTGGGAGGCTGAGACTGGAGGATCCAGGTTCGCGGCCAGCCTCAGCTAGTGAGGCCCTCTGCAACTTAGTGAGACCCTGTTTCAAAATAAAGAATAAAAAATACAGCTGGGGGTGTAACTCAGAGGTAGAATGCCCCTGGGTTCAATCCCCAGTACCGCAAAAAAAAAAAAAAAAATTAAAAAATAAATCAACTTTGGACCTGGTATCCTTTTCAAGTTTTATTGATTAGGGCCCTTTTAATTTTAATTAATGTTGGCGTTTTTATTCTGAAAATTCTGAAAATCAATACAGCAATGGGGAATGCTGATAGGGGTATGGAAAGGGCTTTTAAATATCAAATCTTAACTAGTTAAATGAAATCACTCAAAATATGAAAATGTTCACATTAGGCTGTACATGTTAGAACACCCTTCCAACCCAAGAAAACTAGAACAAGTTTCAAAGAACAGGAAACCTAATTCTAACACATAAACAAAATGTCGGGGGGGGGGGTGAGTAGGTATAAGAAAAGTGCCATGACTCAACTATGCACTCAATGAAAAATGTGCCCACTGCACTCCCTGAACCAAGATCCCTTTGAGCTCAGAGCAGTAGCAGACAAGTTAGGGCTTATAATCTTAAATCACACAGGCCCGATGACCTGGGGGATTAGCTGTCATTTTATATTCTCTTCAAGAGTGGAGCTGCTGACTGGGAAAGCCAGGGGCAAAAGAGAGTCACCCTGGCATCCACGACTCAGAGCATTTGGGGTTCTCAGGAGGTATAACCTATGCACACAAGGGTACTGGAGTTGTTAATTATACTGTTCTTTTCCATACTTCAGTCCTACACTTAGGTTTAGAAGACAAGAGTCTAGTAAAGATACATGTCATTTACTACTACTATTATTATTAGTAGTAGTAGTAATAGTAGTAATTGAAGCCAGGGTCTTGCCCATCCTAAGCATATTCTCTACTACTGAACTACACCCCTGCTTCTACTTTCTTCTTAATATATGCTGAACAAATTGCCTACTTTAAATTGATTATGTATTCACAATTTAAAAATTTCATAAGGCTATCTTTTCACAGTGGAGTGAGTGTGTGTGTGTGTGTGTGTGTGTGTGTGTCTGTGTGTGTTGTTTTAAGTTTCTAGGCAAGGTTAACGTATTCAAGAAAGTCCACACATTGTTATTTTGTTTGTGTTTTTTAATTTGGGTCTATCTTTTTTTTCAGGATGGGGGGATATTGAGAGGGGATCCTTTCTGACCACAGATAAAAGCTTTCCACATGTCATCCGACTAAAGGCAACCTATGGACTTTGGAAGTCAGCTGAGGATACAAATTAATGGGCCAATTCTCAGCCTCCTCCTTTCTGACCTCTCAGCACTGTCTCAACTGCAGCCCAGGAGGAAACTCTGAGCCGCTCTCTCTAAATGTTGGGCACCAGTTGTTCCCTCTCCCTCAGGCGAATGGACGCCCAACATTACCAAGTTGCAGGCAAACAAGGCGCATCCAATGGTATACAATGTTTTGCCAACAAGCAGCGCCAGCGCAGGGGGTAAAGGAAAAGGACCCAATGTAGGCGCCCTCGAGGGACTTTCGCTCACCTGGGGCGAGACCCCAGCCTGGGAAGGAAGGAGCCGTCCCCTCGGTACCCCGAGGACGCGCTCAGGTGCAGCGCGGGGCTGCAGGGGTACCGAGGGGACCGCCGGGGCTCGGACGCCCACTCTTCTAGCCTCAAACGACCCCCGCATCCAGGATGGGTCTTCTCGGGCACCGCTCCCCTCTCCAGCGGCGAGGGAGCAGCGCAGCCGCAGCTCCTGTCTCCCGGCGCCCGCGCCACCTGCCCGCAGCCCCGCTCGCAGGTGAGCGGCGCACAGGTAACCGCACCTGCTCGGCCGACCCCACCTGCTGCGCCCCTTACCCGTCCTCGCCTCCAGCTCGCTCGGCCGGGCTCCTCCTGCGCCGGCCCCCGGTGCGCCCGCGCCTCGGGGCGCTGGCGGCGGCCGCCCGGCTGGTTCTCAGCGGGAAGCCCCGGCGCTGCCCGGCTCGCCGCCTCCGACCGGCTCCATTGTGACGCGGCGCGTTCCGCCGGCCAATGGGCTCGCGGCGGCGCGAACCGCTGACTAAGTTCGCGGGCGGAGGAGGAGCGGGCCGGGCGGAGGCCGGGCGGAGGCGGAGGCAGGGCGGAGGAGGAAGAGGAGGGAGAGCCGCCGCCGCTACGGTAGCCGCTCCCGCCGGGAGTCTTGCAGCTGCCTGGGCCCGCGCGTCTGCCCGGCTTCGGGACCGCGGGGGCCGGTGACTCACCCTCGCTGCCGGGAACAAAGCGCGCTGCCATCTCCCCGCGCCATGTGGCGGCCCCGGCCCGGGCTCAGCCCCGACCCGGGTGCAGCAGCAGCGCCGCCGCACGTCTGGCTGCGAGCCGGGGAGAGCGGGGTGTGTTCCCGAGACGCCAGGGAGAGGGGCTCAGGGCTGTCCCCGAGCGCGCCACGCAAGTGCCTGGGGCAGTGCACCGGCGCGGGGCCCCGCCTTCTCACGTGTGCACCCCGGAGTAACTTGTTATTTACATAACGCGCGTTGGGCCCGGAGGGAAGGGTCGGGGGCCGCGGGCGGGAGCCTTCTCTAACGCACCGAGGTCTCTTTAGGGTTCTTTACCCTTGCGGGTTTGGAAAGGTTGCAGGGCCGGGCACCTGGGAGGGAGGGTTTCCGGTTGTGCCAAACTAAGAGGCTTAAGTGAGGCTCTGGGCCTCTAATACCATGCACTTCTCCCAAACGTCCTTATCTTCAGGCTAAGGAGGGGACAACATGTTAGAGGCACCGTCCCTATACTCATAACCAGTATTTTACTGCTTATCAACTGCAGGGCCACCCCATCTGTGGCTCCACCCGCTTCGTTCTGCGGTTATGGGGCCTTGCATTTGAAGAGTAATTGTGCCTTAAAAATTTCTTGGGACTTAAGAGTTTTATCATCCTCATACACTCCTTATTCTCTCACCCTCTCCGCCTGCTTGTAACTCAGTTTCTGCCCAGGCTATCATTCCAGCACAATGATTCAATTAGGCAAGATTTATATCTCTTAGTTGCTACGGCGATCGCATTCCTATTTTTTAAAAAAAAGTACAAGGACCTCCCTTAGGAATAAAATGAAAACTATGGAAAACAGCACTCCCGGCATCTGATCAGTTTGTATTAATGAGGGTAAGAAAATGAGTTATTGAGTTATATGAGTGGGTCCCGCAGAGACGGTTCAGATTAGACCTGAATTTGAATTATCCTGAAAGGTAGTAAGAAGGCCGTCTTTGTGCCGCTATTCCCTTGTTTCCTGGACCACTCCACTGGGTGAGCAGCTGTCTTCTTCTTGAATCTTGGGGGAAAAGCTGAAAGAACATTCCTTCATTTGGTCACTCAAGTTTTTATTGAATTATGTGTTTGAGACACTGTACAGATCTGTCAGTCTAATTTGGATTTGGGTGTGGTGCTCAAACTGCTTACCACCTGGAAAAAATACATGTAACACACACACACTTGTGAGACAAGAAAAAAGTGTTTTAAGATGTATAGATTGTAAAGTTGCAACCTTAGCCCTGGTGAGGCTGAGACAGGAGGATCACAGGTTCAAAGCCAGCCTCAGCAACTTAGCGAGGCACTCTGCAACTTAGTGAGATCCTGTCTCCAAATAAAAAATAAAGTAGGGTTGGGGGGTGTAGCTCAGAGGTAGAATGCCTCTGGGTTCAATCCCCAGTACAACAAAAAATAATTAAATGCAATATTAAAACTGGAAAACAGCCAATTTTGCATCTGTGTCTTTGTATGTTTGGAATAGTCTTTCACTTCCAAATCTATGGACAGATAAGCCATTCATAACAGCGATATAATTTACTTGTGTGACTTGGAGTAATTATTTAACCTCTCTGTTAAGATCCCAGTTTCAATGATGATATGAATAAAAAGTGACTCACATGCTTGGTAACCCAAGTTATCATTAGCAGAAAGCTAAAGCGGTCAAACTATTAGCTCAGGGTATGCCTTAGATATGTAGCTTTTAAATGTGATTATCATAGCCAGGTGTGGTGGTAAATGCTTGTAATCCCAGTACTTGGGAGGCTGAGACCGGTGGATCTGGGTTCGCGGCCAGCCTCGGCTACTTAGTGAGCCCTCCGTAACTTAGTGAGACCCTGTTTCAAAATAAAGAATAAAAATTAGGGCTGGGGGTGTAGTTTGGAGGTAGAATACCCCTGGGTTCAATCCCTAGTACCACAATAAATAAATATAAATGTGATGATCATTATTTTATTCCAATTTTCATTAGCAAAATCACCTTCCATGGTAACACTTATTGCTGATACTGTAGACAGAGGACTTTTGAATTTGTGATGTTGCATTCAGGAAAACCCCTCTAAAATGTGAGCACCAACTAGATATTTCTCATGTTCCTTCATTTTATGACATGTGATATAATCTCCTGCTTGCTTTACAGTGAAGAGAAAGAGGAATAATGAATAATCTCGGCTGCTGTTCTCAGGGAACTTTTTAAATGCACAGGAAGTGGGCTCAGTGACTGGGGAGGTTGAGGCAGGAGAATTACAAGTTTGAGGCCAGCCTGGGCAATTATCAAGACCCTGTCTCAAAAAACAAAAAAGGGCTGGAGATATGCTCAATGGTAGAGAGCACCTGGATTCAATCCCCAGTACCAGTACCAAAAAAAAAAAAATACTGGAGTGGGGGAGAAGTGGGGGAGAAAGGGGGTTTTTTAGTGATGACATTTTTGGCATCCCAGAGTAGACTTTGTAATGAGAAATATTTGACATGTCTTATGCCTGTGCCCATTACAGTTTTCCTATTACACTGTAATCTCTTTTAAAACAGGACCCATGGAGTCTTACAATATGTTTGGTCCTTACAAGAGTATCAAATTCTCTCAGGGACTCCCTGATCAATTTATTTTGGTAAAAGAGAATTCTAAAAGGCTCAGCTACTGTTTCCACAGCTAAATTTGTTCAAGTGGACAAACAGTGGTTGAACACTGCATCCTGGATATGAAGCCCCTGCTATGCGCCCAGCGGTGTGGCCGACATCATGGGCAATACCAAAAAAGCTAAACCTTGGTCTCTGACCTTAGTAGCCCACAACAGAAAACAATCAAGTGCTACTGATGCTGAAATGGAGAACAGATGGGACAATGAGAAAGGGAGTGGTCAGGAAAGCCTCTGGAAGAAAGAGGAACTTCAAGTTTTGAGAGACAGAGAGGTCAAGCTGGAGTCCATCCTATACTTTTGCATTATTTGCCCTCAATATTATCTTAAAGTGATAACCCACCTTCAGGGTCCTTTCTGGCAAGCTGGGAATCTAGAGAAGCTGAAGTAAAGCTATTCTGCTTTCTACAACATCTGGAGAATAGCTAGTGGTAGAGTCTTTATGTTCATGTGATAGGAGGGAGGAGTAGAAATAGCTAATGCGGGCAGTTCCTCTATACAATGACACAAACAAAGTCACAAATGACAGAATTGAAAGATTGCGACAAGCTTGTCATCTCATGGCTGGTTTCTGTGACCCACATGAAGTGATCACCTAACTCCTGGGATTGGCAGGTCTCTCTTGGGTTGATTCCCTGAAAAAAAAATTTTTTTTTTTTTTAGTAACATTAGTATTAAGCCTTGCTACATGTGGCTGCTTTGGTAAGAGTTTTGTTTTCTCTTAATCTTGAAAAACTTTCATGATGAATAGGAGACAGAATATTATCCAATAATAACAGTTCTTTTCCATTTCAGTTGTCTTCAAATTCCTTATGATAATGAAAAATCCTGTTTCTTGAAATTAAACACAAAGTATATATGGAATTATGTGTATACGAAGTATATATGGAATTTGTATTATCTCTAAAGTATATATGGAAGCTGGGGTTCTGACATAGTTGAGAGAGAATACCAGGATAAATGTAGTAATAATTCTTGTTCTTAACGCTATAGTGCTGTGGGAGGGAAGGTCCGTCTAGAGAGTATACGACATCCTAAAGTGCAGGTGAGGTTGGTTGGCCCTGTAGGGTTTGAGTGAGGGTTATACTAGACATGAGTGAGAAAATTTAGCTAGCTTTGGGGTTCTGTGTTGAAACATGACTCTAATAATTGAACGTATTGATTTTAAATCTTGTCTTAGCCTCATGGTTCAAGGTTGTTAGAGCTATCATAGTGTCAAGTTCAGAAAAAGAACAAAAGTTAGAATACTTTTGCATTCTTGGGAAGTTTGCCTGATCCCCCAGATTCAGCTGTGTATGACTGAGCACATTGTCATTGATGAAGGATTATTTATTTATGTATTTATTTATTGTTGGTGAAACAACTCACCATGTTTTTATATTTCAATATCTGGGTTATAGTGGCTTAAAATAAACTTTCTTTGGGCCTGGGGCAAATTCTGAGGATGATCCTCAAGAATAAGCTCAATGATGAGAATTCTGAGATAGGGCAAATTGGATTTATGTATGTATTTGGCACAAGGTAGCTTGACCTAGAAATCCAGACTGCTATTGCGCAAGGCTGGCTGTGCCCTTCCGTGTGAGCTGATCCCCTATCATGGTCCTAGCCTGTGATGGTGACAACTCCTCTGTTCTCACCAGTCACTGTGCTGAGTACCCCTTTTGCCTTAACTAGACTTTGCCCTTCCTTATCGGACCAGTGCTCTGAAGGCGACCCTCCTTGCAGTCCTTTCCCCTAAGAGAAAACATCAATTCCTGCAGCAGAGTGCTTGACATCCTCAGTGGATCTGTCTTCTGGGAATTTGTCCAAATATTTCTTTGAAAGTTTCCCATGCATCCCATTTAAACAAAATACGCAGTGATCTGGGTCACATATTGGAATCCACCATAGAGCAGCCAGGCAGTTATTGACGCTTGTCCTTTTCTTATCCTTAAAAAGGTGGTGACTTCTAAGAAAATATGTGCCAGTGGAGCCAGGCCGAAAGCCCAGAATTAAAGCAGAACCCATGCTCCTCTGCTCCTGTGGCTAAAAACAGCCCTGATGTGCTCTGCTAGTGACTGCAAAGGGCTTGCTGGGATCTCTGTGGAGAGTCAGTGTTTCCCAACCTTGCTGAAATCTGGGCAGGAGATTTTCTGGGGCTGTGATAGTGGCTGGCCTCTGAGGTTCCTCATAGTGAACCCTTCTGTTTCTTGGGTTTAGAGTAACCCAGACCTTGGTTTCCTCTTTTCTTCCCCCTCAGCAGCTGTGTTTTATTTTTGTGGCCTAATATAAGACCATCTGTTAATGATAATGGATATTGAATACTGGACTTCATTCTCAACTAAACTAATTCTCTAAGAGTAGGAACTGATATCTCTGTGGTTTATTAAGAATTTCCAAAAAAAAGTTTTAAAAAGGTATTAAAAAACAAGATTCAGAACAACATTTTAGAGCTGGAGAAGAAAAAGAGGTGTGTGCTAGAAAGAGCACTGGGCTTGGGGTCTCCTGGGTATACTTCTGGTCATGAGATTTAGGGCAAGCCACTAAGAGTCTAAGCAAGAGTTTCCATTTTCCAATGTGTTTTATATAGCTAGACTGTGCTATGGAAGAAGACCAGACTTTAGAATTCTCAGACTTCATTTTACTTACTCATTAATCATCCAGCAAATATTTATTCTGTGCCCACTATGTGCTTACTATGTGTACTATATATTATAGGGAGTTTGGGGGATATACTGGTCCATATGATAGATCTGACCTTTGTCTTCCTGAAGCCCATAGTCTCAAAGCACCGCTCCAGATGGTGTTAGGATTGGATGTGATAAACCAGTAATAGAACCCAACTTCCAGTCTATTCTACAACACCATCCTCCTTGGCCTTGTCTTTTGAACCCTATATACCCAAATGCCGACATGCCTTCCAATTATCTGCTTATTTCTCTACTAACTTATCTCTGCATTTTTTTGTAATGTCCAATTCACAATGTCTACCAAATTTTTGTTTTTGGAATACAAGGGCAATGGGACCTTTGCCCTCAAAAAGCTTACAGTTTTCAGAACTTAAAAAATAGGGGCAAATGTACAGATAGGTAAGTAAATATTAGATCCAGTAGAATCCCCAAATGCAGGGTATTTAAATGCCCCAACACACATACACACACACACACACACACACACACACACACGTGTGCTTTGTAATAGCTGAATATAAGCTGGGTATCTTATGTGAAAGGCTGTAAACTAATAATTAAGATATTCTTCACCTTGTTACAAAATTGAGGGGCAAGGGTAATTGGATCTATATTGGTAGAGGAGAGAATAGGTTAAAGTGAGGAAACCATTTTTGAGAAATTGAGACATGAGTGAATTAAGCAACTTAGGGCTTCAGAGAAAGTCCATTTTTCAATGACAAAACAGATTTTAGTGGCTGACAAAGGCCTCAGTGTAGGTGGACAAGTTAGATTGCTTGATTACAAGGAAAGATGAGGGGGAATCAGACTGAAGGGTGAAAACAGATATGTGGGTGGAAGAAAAATTACAATTCCATCTTCATCTTTGAGTGATCATGATTGTCAAATTAAATCTTAGATTTATTTAATGTACTTATCAATTTAATAAGCAAATACAATATTTTGCTTTTCAGGGTACCTGAGAACAAAAGGTGTGTGTACATTCTGAAAACATACAATCACAAAGCAAATCATTCATATTTATAAGTTACTTTATAGTTCACATAAATCACTCAAATAATGTATTATAGCCATTTCTAAACAATATGGTCTTACCTATATGGGTTGTATCTAAGAGTGATATAATCTGTTAGCAGTTCCTCGCTTTGCTGAGTCACTCTCTCAGCCTCCTGCAGCTCAGGTGTCACTCAGAGGCCCACTAGGTTGAAAGATAACCACCACTTAAAGGCAGATTGCTCACATCCTCTGGAGGGATGCTGTGAAACTGTGTTTCAGGAGGTCAAAGCCACATCTATCACATGGACAAGTACATCTTCAGAAACCGGTCCAGCGTTTTATACCTAGTAGATACAGAATAAATATTTGTTCCATACTGAATGAATGAATGAATGAATGAATGAATGGAATGAAATGAGATCTGAGACTTCAGAAACACACAATCTTCCCCAGCTTGTATATTCTGGGCCATTTCAGGATTTAACCCCCAGCTCTGTCCCCATTAGTTCTCATAGCTTAACACGTTCTAACTTGATTGAAGAATCGCCATAGACAAAAGATTACGGTTTTGGAGGTGAGAGTACAGGACATGAATAGAGATGAAAAGGGAGTGATATACAAGTAGCCATGTTTGCCAAAAGTAAGCTAGAAAATGTACTCATTACAGAGTTACTTATATTTGTCATGGCTTTGAATATCTTCATCTTTTTCTAGTAATAACTGCATCTGTATTGGCATTGGACTGCTCTTTTAAACTTGGGTGTCTTGTGACTTTGGGGACCCCAATATCTTATTTCCTTGATGATTTTTGACTAGTGGATTGGGTTTGGAATTCCAATCTAGAAACTGAGATGAATAGTATAAAAAGCCAATCTAGAGCTGGGCATGGTGTCGCATGCCTGTAATTCCAGTACTTGGGAGGCTGAGACAGGAGGATCATAGGTTCGAAGCCAACCTTGGCAACTTGGCAAGGCTCTTGGCAACCTAGAGAAACCCTGTTTCCAAATAAATAAAATAGGGCTGGGGGTGTAGCTCAGAGGTAGAATGCCTCTGGGTTCAATCCCCATTAACACACACACACACACACACAGCCAGTTGAAGGACGTGTCAAAAAATGATTACCTTTAGAAATAGCTCCTAAATATAGATAGCATGGATTCAAGAGCAAGATTACCTGTGTACAAATCTTGGCTTTCCCATTAATGGTCGTTTGGTCTTTGTCGTATTATTTAATTCCTCTGTGTCTTAGTTTCTTCTTGAAGAATGGGTTGTGGTGAGGATTAAATGAGTAATATGGGCAAGGCATTTTCAGGAACATAGTAAGTCCTGTGTCAATATTAACTGTGATCACCATCTTGGGTAAGTCACCTGTTCTGCATTTAGAGTTTCCATCTGTAAAATGAGAGTCTTTCACTAGATTTTCTCTAAGGCCCTCCTGAGCCACTGCTTTCAAACAAGGACAATATGTGGTTTGAGATAGGGAGGTGGGTGGTTAGTTACTAACTGCTTTCCTTGATTAATAAAAGAAGGGAGGCTATTGGGATATCGAGGCAAGCTTCATCCCTTGACTCTAAATTCCTTGACTATGTCTTTTTCTCCAAGGCCTAGCATGGTATCTGAGGACCATGGAGAGTCAATAAACTGTTCTGGTTTCTTATGTCAATAAACTGTTCTTTGTTTCTTATGTTCCTCCAGGTGTGGAAATGGGAAAGGGTGGTAACTACTTTCTAAGCCTTTTCTAGCTTTAAAGCTACCAGCCCAAAATATTTAAAAAACATTAGTGCTCTCTACTGGAGATCTTTATACTGCAGAAATTCTTAGTTGGTTTTTTTTATGGCAGATACTGATTTGTGTTTAGAAGTTCTGGATTTTAGAAATAGGTTATGGAAGACATGCTATGCTGTGTGGCAGGTGCAGATTTGGTGTCTTATCTCTGGGAATGATATGATTTGACTCATACATCAAGTCTCATTTCTTTGTTTCATATATCTGTCCTTCAGAACACTGGTATTGGTACATTTGTACAAATGTAGTATTTGTTCCCATTCTTTGTAAATAAACAGAGACAGTATCAATTAAAATATCAGTGTTTAAAAAAGGGAAAAGATAGCCGGGCATGGTGGCGCACGCTTGTAATCCCAGTACTTTGGGAGGCGGAGACTGGAGGATCTGGGTTCGCGGCCAGCCTCAGTGCTCTCTCTCTCTCTCTCTGTCTCTCTCTCTCTGCCTCTCTCTCTCTCTCTCTCTCTCTACCTAGTGAGGCCCTCCGCAACTTCGTGAGACCCAGTTTCAAAATAAAGTATAAAAAAATAGGGCCGGGGGTGTAGCGTGGAGGTAGAACACCCCTGAGTTTAATCCCCGGTACCGCAAAAGAAAAAAAAAACGGGAAAAGACAAGCCACAGAATGGTACAAAACATTTTCAAATCATTTATCTGATGAGGGAGTTGTATCCAGAATGGATAAAAACACAACTCAACAATAAAAAGATGAATAACTCAATTTAGAAAATGGGAAAGGAAGAGGATTCTTGGAGGATGATGGGGTAGGAAGCATCAGAAATCTTTCTCCTCACATAGACAGCAATTACTCCAGCAGAATCTGATGTAGCAATTTTGTCATTTTGGAGTCTACTGAAGCCCTGAAACTTCCAGGAGAAGACTTGGATGATGCATTGTGGTTAATTTCAGTCGTTTCAATTCTCAGCACACTGTCACTGTCACTGTCACCCCTCCTGCCCCACGGACAGCAGCTGCGCATGTATTCTGAGAGAGCTTACACACTCGTGGAAGCCAAGGTGGGCAGAAAATACACTGCTCTCCAATTACCAGGGATCTGTGCTCTGATTCCTGACTGATGTTTCTGGTGACAGAGGTGCAGACGAAGAGTTGGGGAGCCATTGGTGTTATACCTCCTCTCACTCTTGCTAGCCCCTTGTCCTCTGGGTGAAGTTAATTGCCCGGGCTTTAAAGGGCCAGTGACCCTTCCCCTCCCTTCATTTTTTTCTTTCGCTTCTTTTAAGAAACAGCCGTTAGAGGATAGGACATTCAAAAGGGACTTCATTTATAGAGAAAATTAGAAAGTGATCATATGTGCTTAGGAAAAAAATCAGACTCAGAAAAGACTAGAGGAGACTTTAAGTTTAAACTCCAGGCTGATTCTTGGCATACAGTCTACAATGACAACAACAAAATGATATTAAAAAATAACAAAAATCACCAACCTCTGGTTTGGTAATCTGATTTTCAGAGTGGCCACATTATTTGAGTCAGATGCCCAGTTTTCAACAATAACAGTATCAAAATAATCGTGAGGCATACAAGAAATAGGAAAGGATGGGCCAAAGGAAAAAAAAAAAACCAAATCAACAAAAATTGCTCCTGAAAAAGGCCTGATGGCAGATCTACTAGAGAAAGACTTTAAAAACTTTGTCTTAGCTGGGAGTCGTACTGCACGCTTGTAATCCCAATAACTAGGAGGCTGAAACAGGAGGATCTCAGGTTCGAGGATAGCCTCAGCAGCATAGCAAGACTCTCAGAAACCTAGAAAAAGCCTGTTCCAAAACAAAAATAAAAAAAAAAGCTGGGGGTGTATCTTGGAGGCAGAATGTCCCTTGGTTCCATGCCCCCCCAACACACAAATTGGTCTTGATGCTGAAAGAACTAAAGAAAGATACGTAGAAAGATAAAAAAGATGTATAAACAAAATGAAAATATTAATAATGAGATAGAAAACCTAAAAAGGAACCAGAAGGAAATTCTAGAGCTGAAAAGTACACTAGTTGAAATAAAAAACTTACTAGAAGTTTGAAGACATGTTTGAGCAGGCAGAAGCAATCTTGAAGATAGAACAATGGAAATAATTGAATCTGCAGAACAGAAAGAAAAATGATCAAAGAAGAGTAAACAGAGCCTCAGGAACCTGTGGGACAATATCAAATGAACAATTTATGCATTGTGGGAGTGCCAAGATGTGTATGTATGTGAGAGAAAGGGGAGATAGAAGAGAGAATATAAAAATAAATATCTGAACACTTTCCAATTTTGAAAAGAAATATGAATGTAAACATTCAAGATGCATAATGCACTCCAAGTAAGATGAACTCAGAGACCCACACCAAGACATATTATAATCAAACTTTCAAAAGACAAAGAGGGAATCTTTAAACCTCCCAGAGAGAAGCAACACTTCATATATAAGGAATCCTCAATAAAATCATAATCAATTTTCCATAAAAAATTTGGAAGAAAGAACCAATAAGCTGGAATAAAGTGTTAAAAGAAGCTAGGCATGGTGGTACATGCCTGTAATCCCAGTACTTGGGAGGTTGAGACAGAAGGATCCCAGATTCAAGGCCAGTCTCAGCAATTTATTGAGGTCCTCAGCAACTTAGCATGATTCTGTTTCAAAATAAAAAATAAAATAGGGCTGGGGATGTAGCTCAGAGGTAGAATGTTCCTGGGTTTAATCCCAAGTACCACAAAATAAATAAAAAATAATAAATAAATAAATAAATAAATAATAAAGTGTTAAAAGAAAAAATGTTGACCAAGAGTCCTATATTCAGTCAAACTTTCCTTCAAAAAGTGAAGGAGAACTTAAGACATCCCCAGATACACAAAAGCTGAGAGAGTTTGTTACCACTAGACCTGTCCTGCAGGAAATGTCAAGGGAATCCTGAGAGTGAAGTTAAAGGTCGCCAGAGAGTAACTCAAACTGGATGAAGGAATAAGTACAATAAAGGTAAACACATGGGCAACTACAAAAGCTAGTATCATTGTAATTATGGTTTGTAACTGCACTTTTCTTTCTGTATGATTTCTGGTCTAAAAGCTAGTATAATTGTAACTTTGCTTTGTAACTTCACATTTTGCTGTCAACATGATTCAAGAGACTAATGCATTTCTAAAAACTATTAGTTTATGCCGGGCGTGGTGGCGCACGCTTATAATCCCAGTACTTTGGGAGGCAGAGACTGGAGGATCCGGGTTCGCGGCCAGCCTCAGCTCTCTCGCTCTCTCTCTCTCTCTCTCTCTCTCTCTCTACTTCGTGAGGCCCTCTGCTACCTCGTGAGACCCGGTTTCAAAATAAAGTATAAAGAATAGGGCCAGGGGTGTAGCGTGGAGGTA
>PVJS01019005.1:21070-34312 GCA_004027185.1 Glis glis | reverse complement strand
GTACCGGGGATTGAACCCAGGGGCGTTCTACCTCCGCGCTACACCCCCGACCCTATTTTTTTATACTTTATTTTGAAACCGGGTCTCACGAAGTTGCAAAGGGCCTCACTAAGTAGCTGAGGCTGGCCGCGAACCTGCAATCCTCCGGTCTCAGCCTCCCAAGTACTGGATTACAAGCGTGCACCACCACGCCTGGCATTTTTTATAGTTTACATGAGGGGAAAGTCTATTGAATTATGTTGACATTTTTCTACTTTTAGTCACATAAGATAAGTTATATGTGATTTACTTTGTCAATTTTCTAAACTTTCACCTTCCTTTCTAAAATGACTCAGAAAAAGCTGGGCATGGTAATCTCAGTACTTGGGAGGCTGAGACAGGAGGATAGCAGGTTCGAGGACAGCCTCAGCAACTAGTGAGACTCTCAGCAACCTAGCAAGACCCTGTTTCAAAATAAAAATAAAGCCGGGCGTGGTGGCGCACGCTTGTAATCCCAGCACTTGGGAGGCTGAGACAGGAGAATCCAGGTTTGCGGCCAGTCTCAGCTACTTAGTGAGGCCCTCCACAACTTAGTGAGACCCTGTTTCAAAATAAAGAATAAAAAATAGGGCTGGGGGTGTAGCCCGAAGGTAGAATGCCTCTGGGTTCAATTCCCAGTACTGCAAAAATAAATAAATAAATAAAAATAAAATAAGGCTGGGGGTATAGCTCAGAGGTAGAATGCCCCCAGGTTGAATCCCCAGTACCACAATATAGAATAAAATGAGTCAGAAATGTTATAACCTGAGAAAGTCATTCAAAACATATTAGAATGTTTTGAACCTTATTACATAAGCCTTAAAGAATTTATTCTTTTTCTTTTGTTGTTTTTTGTTTTTTATTTTTGAATACTGGGGATTGAATCCAGGGGCATTATACCTTCAAGCTATACCTTCCCACCCCCAGCCCTTTTTTTAATTAATTAATTAATTTATTTCTTTAGTGTGTGTGTGTGTGTGTGTGTGTGTGTGTGTGTGTGTGTATGTGTGTGTGTGTTACTGGGAATTGAACCCAGAGGCATTCTACCTTCGAGCTACACCCCCAGGCCAATTTTATTTCTTACTTGGAAACAGGGTCTCACTAGGTTGATGAGAGTCTATTTGCTGAGGCTGTCTGCGGACCTGCCATCCTCCTGTCTCAGCCTCCCAAGTACTGGGATTACAGGCGTGCACCACCACACCCAGCTTCCTTTTTATTTTTTATTTTGAAACACGTCTTGCTAAGTTGCTAAGAGTCTCACTAAGTTGTTGGGGCTGTCCTCAAACCTGTGATCCTCCCGTCCTGCGCCACCATGCCCAGCTTAGAAACAGTTTTTAAAAAATAAAATCTAGCCCCACGTGGTGGCGCACACTTGTAAATTCCAGTACTTCGGAGGCTGAGACAGGAGGATCACAGGTTTGCAGCCAGCCTCAGCTACTTTGTGAGGCCCTCTGCAACTTAGTGACACCCTGTTTCAAAACAAAGAATAAAAAATAGGACTGAGGTTGTAGCTCAGAGGTAGAATACCCCTGGGTTCAATCCCTAGTCCTGCAAAAAAAATTAAATAAATAAAATAAAATAAAATATAGCTGGGTGTGGTATTGCACACCTGTTATCCCAGTACTTGGGAGGCTGAGAGAGGAGGATCATAGGTTTGAGGCCAGCCTCAGCAACTTAGTGAGACCCTGTTTAAAAATAAAAAGGGCTGAAAAAGTAGCTCAGAGATAGAATGCCCATGGGTTAAATTCCCAGTACAAAAAAAATTAAAAATAAGCCAAGCATGGTGGTACAAGCCTGTAATCCCAGTACTTAGGAGGCTGAGACAGGAGGATCACAGGTTCAAGGCCATCCTTAGCAACTTGACAAGACTCTCCGACCTTGTTTCAAAACAAAAAATATAAAGGACTGGGAGTGTAGCTCAGAAATAGAAGGCCCCTGGGTTCAATCTCTAGTACCACAAACATAAATAAATAAATAAAATCTTTTTTTTCTTTTTTTTGTGGCACTGGGGATTGAACTTAGGGGCATTCTACCTCTGAGCTATACGCCCAGCCCAATTTTATTTTTATTTTAAAACTAGGTTGCTGAGAGTCTCACTACTTGCTGAGGCTGTCCTTGAACCTGTAATCCTCCTCTCTCAGCCTCCCAAGTACAGGGATTACAAGCATGCACCACCAGGCCTGGCTAAAATAAAATCTTAGGGCTTGGGTGTAGGTGAATGGTGGAGCACGTGCTTAGCATGCACAAGGTCCTGGGTTCAGTCCCCAGCATAAATAAATAAAAACAAAGTCTGTGCCAGAATCCCAAAAACATGAAGGGGAGCTCCAGGTAGTCCTCAGTATTTCATGTTACTTATCTGTTCCCTATAAAATACTTTCCCAGAGCAATGAATGCATAGACTTACAAACAAAACATTAAGCATCCTTACTAAAGAAATAAACTCTCAGAATAAGGTGAGCAGTGTGGAGACTGTGCCTGAAAAGCAGATCTCATGCTTTATTCCTATTCGAAGGTAAGGTTGGTTTTTATATGTCTCTTTCAAAGGTTGGATCTGGCATGTAACGCACTGCTTGTTTTTTTAGAATGCTGACCCCAAATCGTCCCTCAAAGGTGTGAGCACCCAGCTTGGAGAAGGGCCCAGTGATGGACTGCCGCTTTCAAGTAGCCTTCAGTTTCTTGAAGATGAGCTTGAGTCTTCTCCTCTCCCTGACCTCAGCGAGGACCAACCTTTTGACATTCTTCAGAAATCTTTGCAGGAGGCTAATATCACTGAACAGACCTTGGCAGAAGAGGCGTATTTGGATGCCAGCATAGGGTCCAGCCAACAGTTTGCACAAGCTCAGCTTCATCCCTCTTCATCAGCATCCTTTACTCAGGCTTCTAGTGTTTCTAATTACTCAGGTCAGACGCTGCAGCCGATAGGGGTGACTCACGTGCCTGTCGGAGCCTCATTCGCAAGCAGTACAGTGGGTGTGCAACATGGCTTTATGCAGCACGTGGGGATCAGTGTTCCCAGCCAGCATTTGTCGAACAGCAGTCAGATTAGTGGTTCTGGTCAAATACAGTTAATCGGGTCATTTGGTAACCAACCTTCCATGATGACTATTAATAACCTAGATGGATCGCAAATCATATTAAAGGGCAGTGGGCAGCAGGCCCCATCAAATGTGAGTGGAGGGCTTCTGGTTCATAGACAGACTCCTAATGGCAACTCCTTGTTTGGGAACTCCAGTTCCAGCCCAGTAGCACAGCCTGTTACCGTTCCATTTAACAGCACAAATTTTCAGACATCTTTACCTGTGCATAACATCATCATACAAAGGGGTCTTGCACCAAACTCAAATAAAGTCCCAATTAATATACAGCCAAAACCTATCCAGATGGGTCAGCAAAATACGTACAATGTGAACAATTTGGGAATTCAGCAGCATCACGTACAACAAGGGATCTCTTTCGCCTCTGCAGGCTCACCCCAGGGCTCGGTAGTTGGTCCACACATGTCCGTGAACATTGTAAACCAACAGAACACCAGAAAGCCCGTCACCTCACAGGCTGTGAGCAGCACGGGGGGCAGCATCGTTATCCATTCCCCCATGGGCCAGCCTCACACCCCCCAAAGTCAGTTCCTCATACCCACAAGCCTCTCCGTCACTTCCAACTCAGTCCACCACGTCCAGACCGTTAATGGGCAGCTCCTTCAGACTCAACCCTCTCAGCTCATTTCTGGCCAGGTGGCCTCCGAGCATGTCATGGTGAACAGGAATTCCTCCAGCATGCTCAGGACCAACCAGCCATATTCTGGACAGATGCTGAACAACCAGAATACGGCTGTCCAGCTAGTGTCGGGCCAGACGTTCGCCACCTCTGGAAGTCCAGTGATAGTCAATCATGCCTCTCCTCAAATTGTTGGTGGACAGATGCCCTTGCAGCAGGCGTCACCCACCGTGTTACACCTGTCCCCGGGGCAGAGCAGCGTTTCCCAAGGGAGACCCGGCTTCAGCACCGTGCCCCCAGTGCCGAGTATGTCAGGACCTAGCCGGTTCCCTGCCGTCAGCTCAGCCAGCACTGCCCACCCTAGTCTTGGGTCTGCGGTCCAGTCTGGGGCGTCAGGATCAAACTTCACGGGAGATCAGCTGACCCAGCCCAACAGGACTCCGGTTCCAGTCAGTGTGTCTCATCGTCTTCCAGTTTCTTCTTCCAAATCTGCCAGCACCTTCAGTAACACGCCTGGAGCAGGAACCCAGCAGCAGTTCTTCTGTCAGGTAATGATCGGTCAGAGAAATGTCTGACATGTTATAGGATGCAAAGAAGAAATGTGTATTTACTTGAACAGAAATTTCATCTTAGACTCCCAAGTTAACTTAAAATGTTCAATTTATGATTGATGGCCTCTTCTCTTCTTAACTAAAATGTTTTATCCAGCATAGCACTATGGATTTTGAGACCCCGGAGTTAGACTCTGGGGTTTGAATCTAGGCTTCCTTATTTTTATTATTTTTATTTTTATTTTTTTGGTACTGGGGATTAAATCCAGGGGCATTCTACTTCCAAGCTACACCCCCAGACCTCTTTTATTTTTTATTTTGAAAAATGGTCTCACTAAGTTGCTGAGGGTCTCACTAAGTTGGTGAGGCTTTCCTTGAACCTGTGATCTTCCTGTCTCTGCCTCCCAAATACTGGGGTTACAGGTGTGCACCACAGTGCCTGACTAAATCTAGACTCTCTAATGTGGAGCCAGTTAACTGACCTCTGTAGACTTAAAGTTCATCATCAAGCCAGGTGTAGTGGCTCACACCTGTAATTCCAGTACTTGGGAGGCTGAGACAGGAGGATCTCAGGCTCAAGGTCAACCTCAGCAACTTAGCAAGACTCTGTTTCAAAATAAAAAGGGCTGGGGGTGTAGCTTAGAGTTTGAATGCCCCTGGGTTCAATCCCCAGTACCAAAAATAAATAAGTGTGCCGGGCGTGGTGGCGCATCTTGTAATCCCAGTACTTGGGAGGCAGAGACAGGAGGATCGCAGGTTCCCGGCCAGCCTCAGCTACTTAGTGAGGGCCTCCGCAACTTAGTGAGACCCTGTTTCAAAATAAAGAATTAAAAATAAGGCTGGGGGTGTAGCTCAGAGGTAGAATGCCCCTGGGTTCAATCCCCAGTGCTGGAAATAAATGAATAAATAAATAAGTAAACAAATAAAATTTATCATCAGTGAAATGGGGATAATCGTGTTAGTAGCCCATGGAATCATTGGCAGGATTCAGCGAGATAATACCCACGGAACAATTAGTGTAGAACCTGGCAAATAGCAACTCTTCAATAGGGATCAATATTTATTATTCATACATGTACATACTACTTCTTTTTTTTTTTGGTACTGGGGATTAAACCCAGGGGTGTTCTATATCTGAACTATATTCCCAGCCCTTTTTTATTTTTATTTTGAAACAAGGTCTCACTAGGTTGATGAGAGTCTTACTACTTGCTGAGGCTGCCTTCAAACCTGCAATCCTCCTGTCTCAGCCTCCCAAAAACTGGGATTACAGGCGTGTGCCACCACACCCAGCTCCCCAAGCCCTTTTTTATTTTTTATTTATTTATTTTGTGGTGCTGGAGATTGAACCCAGGGCTATTCCACCTCTGAGCTACACCCCAGCGCTATTTTATTTTTTTATTTGGAAACAGGGTCTTGCTAAGTTGCTGACAGCCTCACTATATTGCTGAGGCTGGCATCAAACCTGCTATCCTCCTGTCTCAGCCTCCCAAGTACTGGGATTACAAACATGCACCACCACACCAGACTCCTTTTTTAATTAATTAATTATTTATTTATTTATTTTATTTATTTTTTTTTGCGGTACCAGGGATTGAACCCAGGGGCATTCTACCTCTGCACTACACCCCCAGCCCTATTTTTTATACTTTATTTTGAAACCGGGTCTCACAAAGTTGCGGAGGGCCTCACTAAGTAGAGAGAGAGAGACAGGGAAAGAGAGAGAGAGAGAGAGAGAGCTGAGGCTGGCCGCGAACCCGGATCCTCCGGTCTCCGCCTCCCAAAGTACTAGGATTACAAGTGTGCGCCACCATGCCCGGCTATTTTTTATTTTGAAACAGGATCTTGCTAGGTTGCTGAGAGTCTCACTACATTGCTGAGGTTGTCCTTGAACCTGCAATCCTCCTGTCTCAGCCTCCTAAGTACTGGGGTTACAGGCGTGTGCCACCACACCCGGCTAAAGTCAATGATTAAAGCAGATAATGTATAAGATTTGGGGCTATGCTGGGCATGGTGGGGCTGAGGCATAGGGGGCACAGAGGGGTTAGCACCTCCTATGCCGTGGGGGTGGGTACAGGAGTCATGAAGGCTGAGTTCTCTACTGAAGTCTCCAGCCCGCCTTCTCCCCAGTCCCATGTCCCCCTCCAGCCCAGCCCACCCAACTTACTCTGGAACCTTTGTATTTTTCAATACAAAGAACTTCAAAATCCAGATGTTTTTGTTTTCTTCCTCTCCTATACCTTTAATAAGTTACCCAAACCTATAAATTCTTCTTTGAAAATTCTTATGTCCATTCTTTTCAGTAAAAATGAAAATAATCATATTATCAACAATAACAGGAACATACCAGGGGCTGCTCACATTATTTCCTATTTTATATTTTGTGGTACTGGGGATTGAACCCAGAGGCATTCTACCTCCCGGCCCTATTTTTTATTCTTTTTTTTTTTAATTGTTTTTTTGCAGTACCGGGGATTGAACGCAGGGGCGTTCTACCTCCGTGCTACACCCCCGGCCCTATTTTTTTATGCTTTATTTTGAAACCGGGTCTCACGAAGTTGCAGAGGGCCTCACTAGGTAGAGAGAGAGAGAAAGAGAGAGAGAGAGAGAGAGTGCTCGCGAGCGAGCGAGCTGAGGCTGGCTGCGAACCCGGATCCTCCGGTCTCCGCCTCCCAAAGTACTGGGATTACAAGCGTGCACCACCACGCCCGGCTTTATTCTTTATTTTTGAAACACGGTCTCACTAAGTTGTGGAGGGCCTCACTAAGTAGCTATGGCTGGCGGCAAACCTGGATTCTCCCGTCTCAGCCTCCCAAATACTGGGATTACAGGTGTGCGCCACCACACCCGGCTTATTCACATTATTTCTTTGTGTGTGTGTGTGTGGGTACTGCGGATTGAGCCCATTCTACCTCCAAGCTATACCCCCAGTCCTATTTTATGTTTACTTTGAAACAGGGTCTCACTACTTGCTGAGGCTGTTTTTGAACCTGCAATCTTCCTGTCTCAGCCTCCCAAGTACTGGAATTATAGGCATGCGCCACCATGTCCGGCTTGTTCACATTATTTCTAACTCCTTATGTGGAGCTACAAGTAGCACCACTGGTCCCATGCCGCAGTAGAGGAGGTGGAGGTTCACGATGGACAAATTGCTCCTAAAGGCAGGTGGACCTGCTACCTACCCACACCATCCTGCTTCCTACCTCTCTCCTTTTCTATATCCATACCCTAAGGAAGACTAAGAGGGACTGAAAAGCCAGGCTGCTTTTCAACACTGTTGTGCTGGAGACAAAGTTTCTAACACACGAATATTGGGGGGTTGGAATTGGGCATTTCCCGTATGCCCTGTAGAAAGCTAGAGGGAGCTGAAGCTGGTTGTTTCTCTTCCCCCGAGGAGGCTCGGGTCTCAGGTAACCCCAGCAGATGAGGCTCTGGTGAGATAGCTGCTCCTAGGGCAGGCCTTGCTAAGGAGAACAGAAGAGCCTGGCATATTTCAAAATGGCTCCTTTGCCCTCCCTCTGCCGGAAGCACAAGGAGATTTTCCTCTGATTCTCACTGTGAGGACCTGGTAGGACTCCTGGAGTCGACAGCTCCCAGGCAGCCACAGAGTCTCTATAGGTCATCAGTTACAGGCCAGAGCCCCTGTGCTGACTGTGGTCGTGGATCTCTGATCTGGTAGGTGTGACTCTCTGTCTCTACCTACCTGTCTATTGCTCCAATTTTGAGGGCTGTCACTTGTCCTTTGATCTCACTTCTTTGACACATCTAAGGAGAGTTCTTGATATTTCAGGTTTTTCAGATCTATCTTCCCTGTGTGTGTGTGTGTGTGTGTGTGTGTGTGTGGTACTGGGGATGGAACCCAGGAGCCTTCTACCGCTGGGCTACACCCCAGCCCTATTTTATTTTTATTTGGAAACAGGGTCTCACTAAGTTGCTGAGAGCCTCACTAAGTTGCTGAAGCTGGCTTCGAACCTGCTATCCTTGTATCTCAGCCTCCCAAGTACTAGGATTATAGGGGTGTGCCACTACGCCTGGCTTGATTTTTCTGCTTTTAGCTATTAGAATAAAGACTTTAAGCTAGACATGGTGGCACACACCTATAATCCCAGTACTTGGGAGGCTGAGACAAAAGGATCGCCAGTTCGAGGACAGCCTCAGCAAGTAGTAAGACTCTCATCAACCTAGCGAGACCCTGTCTCAAAATAAAAATAAAAAGCCGGGCGTGGTGGTGCACGCTTGTAATTCCAGTACTTGGGAGGCTGAGACAGGAGGATCCGGGTTCGCAGCCAGCCTCAGCTACTTAGTGAGGCCCTCTGCAACTTCATGAGACCCTGTTTCAAAAATAAAGAATAAAAAATAGGGCCGGGGGCCAGGCGTGGTGGCGCACACTTGTAATCCCAGTACTTTGGGAGGCGGAGACCGGAGGATCTGGGTTCGCGGCCAGCCTCAGCTCGCTCTCACTCTCTCTCTCTCTCTCTCTCTCTCTCTACTTAGTGAGGCCCTCCGCAACTTCGTGAGACCCGGTTTCAAAATAAAGGATAAAAAATAGGGCCGGGGGTGTAGCGCAGAGGTAGAACGCCCCTGGGTTCAATCCCCTGTACCACAAAAAAAAAATAGGGCTGGGGGTGTAGCTTGGAGGTTGAATGCCCCCAGGTTCCATCCCCAGTAAAAAAAAAAAATAAGACTTCTAAGACTTCCTCACATGTAAGACCAGAAACCTGAAGTCCTTTGTGTACTTTCTACCTTTGCTGGCCCGTAGCCCATCTTTGTGGCAATCGGTGATTACCCGAGGAGAATTGCTGGGCAGACACCAAACGGTCTTCTTCATCAATGAAATGCTTATCGTTTGATGAATACCGTCTTGCTAGCACATAATGGGTTTCTTTCAAAGTACACTGCAGGGGCAGTATTGCTACATTACGTAGTTCAGTTCATTGGGATTTTTTTTTTTTTTTTTTTTTTGCAGTACTGGGGAATGAACCCAGGGGCAGTCTACCTCTGAGCTACACCCCCGGCCCTATTTTTTTTTTATTCTTTACTTTGAAACAGGATCTCACTAAGTTGCAGAGGGCCTCACTAAGTAGCTGAGGCTGGCTGCGAATTAATTTCAACATCATATCAGGTCCAGCCTTCTCTTTCAACATTGCAAGTAACATTTCTGCTTTGGCTGTGGTCATCATGTTGTAGGAGGGATGTGCTTCTGTGTCTGTTTTTTTTTTTTTTTTTTTTTGTCATACTGGGATTGAAACCCAGGGGCATTCTAACTCGGAGCCACATCCCCAACCCTAAGGCTGGCCGCAAACCCGATCCTCCGGTCTCAGCCTCCCAAGTACTGGGATTACAAGCGTGCGCCACCATGCCCGGCTTTAAATAGCTTTTTATATTTGTGAGGAAAATGTATTTCAAGAACAAGCCATCCCTTAAAGTTCATTAAAACAAGATAATGATAAATTTTATTTCTGGAAAAGATCATTAGCTGGGGCAACCTAAATTTGGGGGAAATGGGAAGAAGTTGATGGCCCCTGAGGGTGGGGGAGTTGGGCCCCAGGGGAGGCTGAGACCCCTCTGACATAAGCCTCGATGGAATTCACGCACTTGTTTCTATTTCATGACAATTTACGGTGTGTTCAGTATGGTGCAAGGACCTGTCCTGGTGCCAGGGAGATGTCAGTGAACCAGACAGACAAAAATCCTGCCCTCAGAATGAGAGGACTGGCCAGGCATGGTGGCGCAGACCTGCAATCTCAGTACTTGGGAGGCTGGGACAGGAGGATCACAGGTTCAGAGCCAGCCTCGGCAACCTAGCGAGGCTCTCAGCAACCTAGTGAGACCCTGTTTCCAAATAAGAAATAAAATCGGGCTGGTGGAGTAGCTTGGAGGTAGAATGCCTCTAGGTTTAATCCCTAGTGCCAAAAAAAAAAAGAGAGAGAGAGAGTGAGTGAGTGATCAGTTTACCAGTGAACTTCTAAACATACAGGCCCAGTGCACCAAGGGGATTCCAAGTAGGGACCAGACCAAGTTCCCCAGTAGATAGTGATTACTGCCGCCATAGCCACCTCCACCCTCTGCCCCATAGGGTAACAATTGGAATGAGCATTCTAGTCCCAAGGAAAGAGAGACAGTCTGGCCCGTGGCAGTAGTTAGAAGATTAAAACACACCAGTACCACTACTCAGCACCCACACATGCAGGCAAGGAGATTGTTTTAAAACATTTACCCCCAATCATACAGAGGAGTTGTCTTGTTTTAATAGACTACAGTACTGTATACAAATACCCTCAAATGATAGCAAATTTTCATGCTTCAATTGTTCTCTTTTAATACTTTTTTTTGTGGTGCTGGGGATTGAACCCAGGGGCATTCTACCTCCGAGCTACACCCCCAGCCTTATTTTTATGTTTTATTTTAAAACAGGGTCTCGCTAAGTTGTGGAGGGCCTCATGAGGTTGCTGAGTCTGGCCGCGAACCTGTGATCCTTCTGTCTCAGCCTCCCAAGTACTGGGATTACAAGCATGTGCCACCATGCCCGGGTAATCTTTTGTTTTGTGAAAACACACAAAACACATGGAACACACTTAGAAAAAAAATGCATAAAACCTAAAGGCATTGGGCCAGGGATGTGGCACAGTGGTAGAGTGCTTGCCTGGCATGTGCCAGGGCTTAGATTTGATCCCAACACCACCACAACAAACAAACAAAAAACATAAAGGCAGAGTTAACAGGTAATTGTAAAGCAAATACCGATGGGAACCACCATGTAGCTCAAGAACCACCACGTAGCTCAAGAAGCCGACTGTGGCCAGAGCCCTCAGGTTGGCCTCTGGGCCTCAGTCCTCTCCTGGCCCTTCTGGTGACCACGAACATGGGTTTTGTCTCATTTGTTTATTTGACAGCCAAGAGTCATGGATCATGTCTGATAAATAAGGTGGGAGATAAAGGTGGCTGATGACAGCCGGGCGTGGTGACGCATGCTTGTAATCCCAGCACTTTGGGAGGCGGAGACTGGAGGATCCGGGTTCGCGGCCAGCCTCAGCTCTCTCTCTCCCTGACTCTCTCTCTCTCTCTCTCTCTCTCTCTCTCTCTACCTAGTGAGGCCCTCTGCAACTTTGTGAGACCTGGTTTCAAAATAAAGTATAAAAAAATAGGGCCGGGGGTGTAGCGCGGAGGTAGAATGCCTCTGGGTTCAATCCCCAGTACTGCAAAAAAAAAAAAAGGTGGCTGATGACATTTTTATCAAAAAAATGATGCTTGCTCTGAAGCCATAAGGATGACTTTTTCTGTTTAATGGAAACCATTCATGTTGGAAGACATTTCAGTTTTGTGCGCTGACAACACTGCTGTGAGGACTCTGATCATTTGAGCTTCTTACTTCCGGTTTGTCTGTCTGTCTTTTGACCTCATTTCTCAGAGTCCCAGCAGCCGTGCCTTGTTAAACCACATTTCCCAACTTCCAACTGGCGAGGTGTTTCTTCAAGGTGGCCCTGAGTGTCCACATCCTGGACACGCCTGTGGGGAGGGCCTGCAGTCACCTCCTGCCCCGGGGCTCCCTGTCCTCCAGGTGGAGAGATTCCCCGCAATAGAGGGCAAGGGGTTACTTTCTAGGGGAAATGTGAAAACTGGAAAATTTTGACATTGACCTTTCCCCTCATGGTTTTCTTCCTAAGAATTTGTTGCCTGTCCACCTAGAATAGAGCAGGTTTGCCCTTCCTTGCTAATGGAGGAATGAGAAAAGTGACCATTTCCGACTCTCTAATGGCCTCCAGCCTTGCTTGGGGTAATGTCAGATTCCTTTCCATTTTTATTTAGAAAAGAGAATCACGTAGATAATTAATTGTTTAAAACAGAAATGTTAACATGAGTTGATTTGGCAGTGGTCAGCCATTGCCGAGGTCTGTGTGTGCGCCCACAGGTAAATGCAGGGTGGAGCGTTTCGTCTGGGCCAAGCTCATAGTTCAGGTCCCCTGTGGGGACGGTTAGACTAAACTCTCAATCTACTGATAGGATATATATTATGAAACTGAAGAAAAAACTCTGAAAATGGCTGCAGATGAAGTAGTAATGTCATAGAGGAGTAAAGATTGAGAGTAATTTTAAAGTCTTTTATCATCTTACTTAAAAATGAATAATAGCCAGCATGGAGTGCACGACTGTAATCCCAGTACTTGGGAGGCTGAGACAGGAGGGTTGCAGGTTCTAGGCCCTCAGCAACTTAGCAAGACCTTGCTTCAAAATAAAAAATAAAAAAGGGTTTGAGGTGTAGCTTAGAAGTAAAATGCCCCTAGGTTAGATCCCCAGTACCAAATAAATAAAATAAAATAAGGGATGGGAGTGAAGCTCAGTGGTAGAACACACCTGGATTCCATACACACACACACACACACACACACACACACACACACTCACACACTGCATTACAGTCAGTCATGGTGGCTCATCCCTGTAATCCCAGCTCTCAGGAGGCTGAGGCAGGATGATCACTAATTCAAGGCCAGCATAGAAAACTTACTGAGATCCTTTCTCAAAATAAAAAGTAAAAAATGCTGGGAATATAGCTCAGTGATAGCGTACCCCTGGTTCAATTCCCAGTATACATACAGACACACAAAGGCATTATAGAGATAGCATTCTTTTTTTATGGTGCTAGGGATTAAACCGGGGGGGGGTGTCTACCTCTGATCTACACCTTAGCCCTTCTTATCTTTTATTTTTTATTCTATTTTATTTTATTTTGGTCCTGGGGATTGAACCCAGGGGCATTCTACCTCCAAGCTACACTCCCAGCCCTATTTTATTTTTATTTGAAACAGGGTCTCTCTAGGTTGATGACAGTCTCACTACTTGCTGAGGCTGTCCTCGAACCTGCAATCCTCCTGTCTCAGCCTCCCAAGTACTGAGATTACAGGTGTGCGCATACAGGCATGTGCCACCTCACCGGCTTAATTTTTTTTTTTTTTTTGCG
>PVJS01019005.1:0-20970 GCA_004027185.1 Glis glis | reverse complement strand
GTGTGCCACCACGCCCAGCTTATTTTTTTATTTTGAAGCAAGGTCTCACTAAGTTACCCAGTATGACCTTGAATCTGCAATCCTCCTGTCTCAGTTTCCAAAGAATTGGGATTATAGGCATGCATTATCACCCCTGGCTGAGATAACATATATTTAAAGAGCTAAATGGAATTCACTAGGGTTTTTTTTTTCTTTTCTTTTCTTTTTTTGTGTGTGTGGTACTAGGGATGGAACCTAGGGACATTCTCCCTCTGAGCTACACCCTCAGCCCTATTTTATTTTTTATTTTGAAACAGGGTCTCTCTGAGTTGCTGAGGCTGGCCTTGAATTTGCAATCCTCCTGTTTCAGCCTCCCAAATACTGGGATTACAGGCCTGTGCCACCACACCCGGCTGGAACTTACTAGTTCTTAAACATCATCCAGTTCATGTTCCTCATTTATAGAAAAGAAGCACACATTTCCAGTTTAAAAATTGGGTTAGTTTTTCTTATCATATTTTGCTCAGGCTACTATTAAATTGAGTTTATACTTCCTGGTTATTTGCCAGCTGAAGTAGACATGGCACAAACTAGAGACACACCAGGTGGCAAGGATAAAATGTATTTTACTCCCTCCACGCAGCAAAACAATGCTTTTTTTTTTCCTGTTTCTGGGGATCAAACCCAGTGGTACTCTACCACCAAACTGCATCCTCAACCTTACTGACATACATACATTTCTATTTATTTATTTATTTATTTATTTATTGTGCTGGGGATTCAACCGGGGCATTCTACCACTGAGCTACACCCCCAGTCCTATTTTTTAGTGTTCATTTGGAAACAGGGTCTTGCTAGGTTGCTGAGAACCTCGCTAAGTTGCTGAGGCTGGCTTTGAACCTATGATCCTCCTGTCTCAGCCTCCAAATTCTGGGATTATAGGCATGCACAACCATGCCTGATTCCCTATTTATAAATTTTTATTTTAAGACAAGATCTCCCTAAATTTCCCAGACTGGCCTTGCCATCCCCCTGCCTCAGCCTCCCTGTAGCTGGGATTACATGTGTGCACCACCGTGCTCAGCTCAAAACAATACATATGGACAGTAGATTTGGGTTGGCCCTCGGACCCTTACCAAGTGCTTGGACTCTGTGCCGACCCCAGTAGGAACCAGTAGTCAGGATGATAATCCTAGTGGGAGTGACCTGGAATTACTGAGGATAGAAACTTGGGGATAGAAGCTAAATCCCCAGCCGCAGTCTTTGCACCCAAGCACCACAAATAGCAGCCCGGGAGTAAGAGAGCAGTGTGGTATCTTGCTCCCCACTGAGGGGTGGTGAAAAATTCAGTGTACCTATCTATTTTAGAGGATGTACTTTGCAAAATTCTCCCAGTGTGATAACATAATAATGCTTTTTAAGTTGTGTTTTGTAATCTAACTTAAAGGTGATGCCAGGTAGGCACTGAAAAGCTTGGTTGGCATTTTAAGTAATCTACTGAAGCTTTTAATAATGAAATTAACTTTTTCATCTTGGTTATGTGTTCCACAGGCTCAGAAAAAATGTTTGAATCAGACCTCCCCCATTTCCGCTTCCAAGACTGCCGATGGCCTCAGGCAGGCGCAGATCCCCGGGCTCCTGAGCACGCCAGGTCAGGCCACCCGCATCAGCTCCCACAGTCTGTCCCTGGCCCCCAGCTCCCTGAGGACACTGCCTCCTTCATGCTGCACGAAATCTCTCTGATTGAACCTCACCTCCACTCTGATCATTCTTTTTTCTGTATCCTTTTCACAGTGAAATCTGGTATTACATGCACATGTGATTCTGTGATTATCCTCATGTTGCTTTATAGATGCACATTTAGAATTCCCCCTCCCAGCCGGGCGTGGTGGCCACGCTCGTAATCCCAGTACTTGGGAGGCTGAGACAGGAGGATCACAGGTTCGCAGTCAGCCTCAGCAACTTCGTGAGGCCCTCTGCAACTTAGTGAGACCCCATTTCAAAATAAAGAATAAAAAAATAGGGCTGGGGGTGTAGCTCAGAGGTAGAATGCCTCTGGGTTCAATCCCTAATCCCACAAAAAAAAAATCCCCTCCCAAAACTGGAAAGACTGTGTGCTGTATCTGCCATTTTTCTAAGGCTTTGAATACCTTGATACTCAATTATACTAAAAAAAAAAAAGGTTGAAAGTTTGAGTCAGTTCCCTCTTTGAGCCTCCCTTCCCTTAAGCTTTATTTTAGGGTTCTGCAGTCCTAACAGACTATGGGCTTAAAGCCTGTTTCTCAAACCATAGATAATTTGAAACTATAGCATTTGCAGATTCTATGTATTACTGTTTACTTAGTTATATTTATTACTTAAATAGGCTTTAATAATCTTCACTTCTGTCTCTAGAGCTTGTAGATAAATATACCACCCTATTCCCTTCCTCATAGCAAGCATCCACAATAAAGAAATCCCGTTCCTGTAATCCCAGGATTCAGGAGGCTCTGGCAGAAGGATCACAGGTTCAAGGCCAGCATGTAGTAATTTAGCAAGACCCTGTTTCAAAATAAAAAATAAACAGGGCTGGGGGTGCAGTTCAGTGGTAGAGTACCCCTGGGTTTAATCCCCAGTACCACACACAAACAACAACAAAAAAAAAATAGGAGGAAGAAAAAAGAAATCCCCTTCAGCCAGATGCAGTGGTGCACACCTGTAATCCCAACTACTTGGGAGGCTGAAACAGGAGGAGCACAAGTTCCAGGCCAGCTTGGGCAACTTAGCGAGATCTTGTCTTAAAATTTAAAAAAAAGAGCCGGGCGTGGTGGCGCACGCTTGTAATCCCAGTACTTGGGAGGGTAAGTGAGATAGGAGGAGTGCAGGTTTGAAGCCAGCCTCAGCAACTTGGCAAGACTATCAGCAACCTAGCAAGACCCTGTTTCAAAATAAAAAAATAAAATTGGGCTGGGGATGTAGCTCAGAAGTAGAATGCCCCTGGGTTCAATCCCCACCACCACTAAAGAAAGAAAGAGAAGGGGGGAAGAAAGGAAGGGAGGGAGAAAGGGAGGGAGGGAGGGAGGTAGAGGCGATATAGCTTAGTGGTAAAGGGCTCCTAGATTTCATCCCTGGAACCCAAAACAAACCCTCTGAGAATGCCCAGTCACCTCTATCTGTTGGGCCCTAGGAGCATGCATTGGATCTGATTCAGCACTCCTGTTGAACATCGTCTTCTGTATCTATTCTAACAGGACAGGATTCTGGCAGCAGCGTTATGCCGGCGTCCCTAGGAACCGCACAGCAACAGCAGGACAAAGCAGTTGGGTCATCTCCTGGCCAGTCAGCTATGCAGGTAGGAAACTGTGGCGCGGCTCCCCTTCCTCACCGGCACTATTGAATGACGGTGTGCTTATGTCATCTGCTTCGTGGTTGCTCTCTAGACTGTGGACACGGCCTGCCTGCCCCTCTGTGCCCACAACGGGACTTTCCTGGGGGCCAGGCCTGGTCACACTTATGTTTCCAGGATGAATGTTATGTTTCTAGTCTATTTCTGACACGTTTACAATGCTTCACCGGTCCATCATTGTCTCATCGATCGATACGGGAGTGCAGCTCAGTGGTAGAGCACTTGTCTAGCATGTGCAGGACCCCAGGTTCTACCCCTAGCACCACAAAACACACACACACACACACACTCACACTCACGCACACTCATCATCATAACAATGAATATGTTCTTGGTGATACTGGGAAGAGTTTTTTGGTTTGGGGTTTTTGGGTTTTTTTTTTTTTTGCGGTACTGGGGATGGAACCCAGGGGCATTCTACCTCCGAACTACACCCCCAGCCCTATTTTTTCTTTATTTTGAAACAGGGCCTCACTAAGTAACTGAGGCTGGCCACGAACCTGCGATCCTCCTGTCTCAACCTCCCAAGTACTAGGATTACAAGCATGCGCCACCACACCCAACTCTGGTTTCCGGGTTTTTTGTTTGTTTTTACAGCCCTTTTTATTTTATTTATTTATTTATGGTATTGGGGATTGAACCCAGGGACGTTCTACCTCCAAGCTACACCCCCCAGCCCTTTTCTTTTCTTTTTGAAATAGGATCTCGCTAAGTTGCTGAGGTGGGCCTCAAACCTGTGATTCTCCTATCTTAGCCTCCCAAGTACTAGGATTATACACATGTGCCACCATGCCTCGCCTTACTTATTCTTTATTTTATATTTATTTATTTATTTATTTATTTTTATTTAGTGTGTGTGTGTGTGTGTGTCTATGTGTGTGTACTGGGGATTGACCCCAGGGGCATTCTATCTCTGAGCTACACTCCCAGCCCTGTTTATGTTAAGTATGTATGTATGTATATATATGTATGTATGTATGATTTTGGGGTTTTTTGGGGTTGTTTTTTTTTGGTACTGGGGATTGAACCCAGGGGTGTTTTACCTCTGAGCTACACCCCCAGCCCTATTTTTTTATTCTTTATTTTGAAACAGGGTCTTGCTAAGTTGCAAAAGGTCTCACTAAGTAGCTGAGGCTAGCTATGAACCTGCGATCCTCCTGTCTCAGCCTCCCAAGTACTGGGATTACAAGTGTGCGCCACCACACCCGGCTTATTTATTATTTTGAAACAGAGCCTCACTAAGTTGCTGAGGCTGGCCGCAAATCTGCAATCCTCCTGTCTTAGCCTTCCGAGTACTGAGATTATAGATGTGCGCCACCACGCCAGGCTTTATTTTTATCCTGAAACAGGGTTTTGCTGAGCTGCCAAGGCTGTCCTCAAATTTGCAATCCTTCTGCCTCAGCCTCCTAAGTCACTAGAATTACAGGTGTGCGCCATGGCACCCAGCTGAGAGATTGTGTCCCTGTGGCCTTTTGACTCAACTTTGGCTTTTAAATCTCAGTACATTTCAAACTGCTTGTCTAAAAAGGAAGGAAAAAAAGTTCATTTTGTTTTCAGCTTTACTAAGGCCCACATTTCTTCTCCATCTAATTTACTAATTAATAATTTAATGAAACTTACTATAGTCTGGGCCTGCTCCGGAATGCTCAGTAAAGGATCTGTTCAGTTCTCAGGTTCTGACGTAGGTATATTTGTTTCCTTAAGGTGATATAAGAATGCCCTATGAGACCACACACCTGGACTGTGTGTAACAGGAGCTTAGAAGTGTTTGCTCCACTAGGCACACTGGTGCACACCTATAATCCCAGTACTTGAGAGGCTGAGACCGGAGGATTGCAGGTTTAAGGACAGCTTTAGCAAGTAGTGAGACTCTCAGTGACCCTTTTTCAAAACAAAAAAAAATAAAGCCAGGAGTGGTGGCGCACACTTGTAATCCCAGTACTTGGGAGGCTGAGACAGGAGGAGTTCAAGTTCAAGACTAAGTCTCAGCAACTTAACAGTACCCTGTTTCAGCATAAAAAACAAAATCAGGCTGGGGGTGTAGCTCAGAGATAGAATGCCCCTGAGTTCAATCCCCAGTACACCCCACACACACACACACACACACAATCTCAGTACTTAGAAGGCTGAGATTGGAGGATCACAGGTTCGCAGCCAGCCTCAGCTACTTAGTGAGGCCCTCTGCAACTTAGTGAGACCCTGTTTCAAAATAAAGAATAAAAAATAGGACTGGGAATATAGCTTGGAGGTAGAATGCCCCTGGGTTCCATCCCCAGTACCACACACACACAAAAGTGTTTGCTCCTTAACTTACTACTGAGAAGTTGGAAAAAGTTGTATCTACTGAGTTTTCAGATGTTTGTGAAGTTGGTACCCAAACACACTTCTTCAAAAATATAATGATGCAGCCAGGTGTGGTAGTACACACCTGTAATCACAGTGCTTGGGAGGCTGAGACAGGAGGATTGCAGGTTCAAGGCCAGCACACAGTACTTCAGTGAGACCCTATTTCAAAATAAAAAATAAAGCTGAGCGCCAGGCGTGGTGGTGCACGCTTGTAATCCCAGTACTTGGGAGGCGGAGACCGGAGGATCCGGGTTCGCAGCCAGCCTCAGCTACTTAGTGAGGCCCTCTGCAACTTCGTGAGACCCGGTTTCAAAATAAAGTATAAAAAATAGGGCCAGGGGTGTAGCTCAGAGGTAAAATGCCCCTGGGTTCAATCCCCAGTACCGCAAAAAAAAATACATAAATAAATAAATAAAAAAATAAAGCTGAGTATGGTAGTACACACCTGTAATCCCAGTACTTGGGAGGCTGAGACAGGAGGATCACAGGTTCGAGCACAGCCTCGGCAAGTAGTGAGACTCTCATCAACCTAGAGAGACCCTGTTTCAAAATAAAAATAAAATAGGACTGGGGATGTAGCTTGGAGGTAGAATGTCCCTGGGTTCAATCCCCAGTACCAGAATAAAATAATAAAATAGGACTGGAGGTGTAGCTCAAGTGTAGCACGCCCCTGGTGGCACAGGCCTGTAATCCCAGTACTTGGGAGGCTGAGACAGAAAGATCACAGGTTTGAGGACAGCAACTTAGCGAGACCTTCAGCAACTGAGCAAGACCTATTTCAAAATAAAAAAAGGGTTGAGGGTATAGCACAGAGGTAGAATGCCCCTGGGTTCAATCTCTAGTACCATACACACAAGAAAAAGTAGAACGCCCCTGAGTTCAATCTCCAGTACCACATACCTCACATACACAGATAAATATAGATATAGATATAGATGATATAGATATAGATATATAGATATATAGATATATAGATAGAGAGAGATGATATGCTTTTGTGGAGGGAGTTAGAGATTCAGGCTTCAGAGTATAAACTGAGCCAAACATGGTGGCCTGTGTCTGTAGTACTAACTACTTGGGGAAGCCGAGGCAGAAGAACTTAGACTGGAACCTAGAAACTGAAGGTCAGGCTGGGCAACATAGCAAGACCTCATGTTTTGTTTTTTGGTTTTTTGCAGTACTGGGGATTGAACCCAGGGGCATTCTACCTCCAAGCTACACTCCCAGCCCTAATTTTTATTCTTTATTTTGAAACAGGGTCTCACTAAGTTGCAGAGGGCTTCACTAAGTAGCTAAGGCTGGCCACAAACCTGTGATTCTCCTGTCTCAGCCTCCCAAGTGCTGGGATTACAAGTGTGCGCAACCATGCCCAGCTTGTATATTTCTTTTCTTTCTTTTTTTTTTTTTTTGTGGTACTGGGGATTGAACCCAGGGGCATTTTTACCTCCAAGCTACACCCCCAGCCCTATTTTATTCTTTATTTTGAAACAGGGTCTCACTAAGTTGCAGAGGGCCTCACTTAGTTGCTGAGGCTGGCTATGAACCTGTGATCCTTCTGTCTCAGCCTCCCAAGTACAGGAATTCCAAGCGTGGGCCACCACACCTGGCCAAACCGAGTCTTTTTAAGGAACTGACAGTCCAGCTTTCTATCTTTTTTTTTTAATTTTGTGGCACTGGGATTGAACCCAGGGGCATTCTACCTCTGAGCTACACCCCAACCCTATTTTATTTTTATTTTGAAACAGGGTCTCATTAGGTTGATGAGAGTCTCATTACTTGTTGAGACTGTCCTCAAACCTGCGATCCTCCTGCCTCAGCCTCCCAAGCACTGGGATTACAGGCTGCCACCACGTCCGGCGTTTTCTGTCATGTTACAAGAGAACCACTTTGCTGCATGGAGCCTGCAGGCTGATTTGTATTGCAGCAGGGCACATTCTGTAGTCTTTCAATATCTCTTAATAGGTAGTTGAAAATACCTGAAACATACTAACCTTTATGTTTAAGTATACTCTGCTTTTTTTTTTCTACAAAAGGAATAATAAGAGGCATGTTTTGTCTTTAGGTGGACAGTCATTCGGGAGGACAGAAGAGGCCTGCGGCAAAACAGCTAACTAAAGGAGCTTTGTGAGTTACCTTTGGAAATGACAAATTAAAATTTCAATTTTCTCCACACATGTGTAATCCCAGCACTTGGGAGGTCGAGACAGGAGGATCGTAGGTTCAAGGACAGCCTCAGCAAGTAGTGAAACTCTCATCAACCTAGCAAGACCCTGTTTCAAAATAAAAATAAAAAATGGCTAGAGGTATAGCTCAGAGATAGAGTGCCCCTGGGTTCAATTCCCAGTACCACAAAAAAAATTTTTTTCATGATTCTCTAGGTCCCTAACCACCAATAAATACACTATAAAAATCAGGTTGTAATGATGAGTTTATTAGACTTTTAAAAAATGTACTTTCTGCTGGGCGTGATGGCACACATTTGTAATCCTAGTGCTTGGGAGACTGAGACAGGAGGATCACAGGTTCGAGGCCAGCCTCAGCTACTAGTGAGGCCCTCTGCAACTTAGTGAGACCCTGTTTCAAAATAAAGAATAAAAAATAGGGCTGGGGGTGTAGCTCGGAGGTAGAATGCCCCTGAATTCAATCCCCAGTACCACAAAAATAAATAAATAAATAATAAAGTTCTTTGAAAATCTTTTTCTAGCCAGGCGTGTTGGCGCCCATTTATAATCTCAGTACTTGGGAGGCTGAGACAGGAGGATAGTAGGTTCAAGGTCAGCCTCAGCTATTTAGGCCCTCCGCAACTTAATGAGATCCTGTTTCAAAATAAAGAATAAAAAATAGGGCTGGGATGTAGCTCAGAGGTAGAATGCCCCTGGGTTCAATCCCCAGTACAAAAAAAAAAGAAAATCTTTTTCTATAGTTCGATTTTATTGTATTTTCATAACTATCAGATATAGTTTGAGCCTACTGTTTGATCTTTTGTTCTTATGAATAGTATTTTGTCTCTTTAGAGACAGAGGCTCTTTGGAGAAGCATGACTTAATAAACTGTGTGTAAAACAGCAGTGTTAGCGTGGTCAGCCATTGTCAAAATCTGTGTGAGCGCCCACACGGGAATGGTTGGTGGGAGCACGAGGCGTCTGAGGTCAGGGTCCTAGCAATGATGTACAAAATATAAAACGTAAGAAGAGCTGGGTGTAATGTCACACGTTTGTGATCCCAGTACTTGGGAGGCTGAGACAGGACAGGAGGAGCGCAGGTTTGAGGACAGCTTCAGCAAGTAATGACTTATCAACCTAATGAAACCCTGTTTCAAAATAAAAATAAAATAGGGCTGGGGGTGTAGCTCAGAGGTAGAATGCCCCTGGGTTCAATCCCCAGTACCGCAAATAAATAAATAAATAAATAAATAAATAAATAAATAAATAATATAGGGTTGGGGGTATAGCTCAGAGGTAAAATGCCCCTGGGTTCCATCCCCAGTACCACACACACAAAAAAAAGTAAGAAAAACACAACTAGCTTTCTATAAAATACATACACTCCTATATACCTTATTTTCTTTACAAGTAAGAAAGTATTTTCTTTGCAAATAGGTAATTATTTTCTTTGCAAGTACGCGTCTTGATGAGATTGGGTTTTCTGACATGGCTACACAACATTGCCATTTCTCTTTTAAAGCATTCTGCAGCAGTTACAGAGGGACCAAGCCCACGCGGTGACACCTGACAAAAGCCAGTTTCGGTCACTGAATGATGCGGTACAGAGGCTGCTCTCCTACCATGTATGCCAGGGCGCCCTGCCCACCGAGGAAGACCTGAGGAAAGGTAAGCAGGCCTCAGCCCTGAGCACCCGACAAGGAGGCCCCCCGCGTGCTGCCCACAGAGGGGCGAGCAAGGGTGGCACCACCCCGAGCTGCTGCACAGGTTACTGTATCTCATCACAAAAACTAACCTGTTCCCTATGGACTCGATCCCCGCCCATGTGGAGGGTTGTGACTTATTCCCAATGGCCTATGAAGGGGATCCCGCATGCCCTGGCATTCTATGTTAATCCATGGAATGGCAGTGAACGGCAAACATAGAGGGGGCTGCTACTGCTGACTGGCTGGCTCTGCACCAGGTGCTCTGCCCCATACCTGAGCTTCGTCCTTGCCCTGGCGGTTTCACTAGTTCTACTAACTAGATAGCTACGTTAACCCAAAAGCATTCCCTGAGGTCCCTAAGTGAGTCAGGGCATCGGCTGAACCTCAAACTATGAAAAGGTTAGGGAGAGCTGGGCATGGTGGTGCACACCTGTAATCTCAGTATTTGGGAGGCTGAGATAGGAGGATTGCAGGTTCGAGGACAGCCTCAGCAAGTAGTAAGACTCAGGTCAACCTAGTGAGACCCTGTTTCCAAATAAGAAATAAAATAGGGCTGGGGGTGTAGCTCGGAGGTAGAATGCCCCTGGATTCAATCCCTAATACCACAAACACACACACACACACAAATAAATAAAAATAAAATAGGGCTGGGGATATCATTCAGAGGTAGAATACCCCTGGGTTCAATCCCCAACACCACAAAAAAAATAAAAAAAAAATAAGCTGGGCGTGGTGGCACATGCTTGTAATCCCAGTACTTGGGAGGCTGAGACCAGAGGATTTGGGTTCGTGGCCAGCCTCAGCAACTTAGTGAGGCCCTCCGCAACTTAGTGAGACCCTGTTTCAAAATAAAGAATAAAAAATAGGGCTGGGGGTGTAGCTCGGAGGTAGAATGCCCCTAGGTTCAATCCCCAGTACCGCAATAATAATAATAATAATAATAATAATAATAATAATAAAATGAGAGTGGGGGTAAGGGTGGGGATGTAGCTCAGAGGTAGAATGCCTCTGAGTTTAATCCCTAGTACCACAAAAAGAAAAAAAAGCGAAGATTATGCTGGGCCAGCTGGCATAGGCTTGTACTCTCATTGCTTCAGAGACTGAGACAGAAGGATTGCAAGTTCAAGGCCAACTTCAACAACTTCATCAGACTCCAGTTCAAAATTTTAAAAAAAGGGAGGCGGCTGGTGGTGTAGCTCAGTGGTAGAATGCCCCTGGGTTTGCTGGGCATGGTGGCGCACGCTTGTAATCCCAGTACTTGGGAGGCTGAGACAGAAGGATCACAGGTTCGAAACCAGCCTCAGCAATTTAGCAAGGCCCTCCGCAATTTAGTGAGACCCTGTTTCCAAATAAAAAATAAAATTGGGCTGGGGGAGTAGCTCAGAGGTAGAATGCCCCTGGGTTCAATCTCCAGTGCCCCCCCAAAAAAAAGAATGTCCCCTAGGTTCAATTCCCAGTGCCACTAAATAAGTAAATGAACAAATAAATAAGAATGCCACAGAAAGTTGGGCGTGGTGGCGCACACTTGTAATCCCACTTGGGAGGCTGAGACAGGAGGATTCCAGGTTTGAGGACAGCCTCAGCAAGTATTGAGACTCTTATCAACCTAGCGAGACCCTGTTTCCAAATAAGAAATAAAATAGGGCTGTGGGTGTAGCTCAAAGGTAGAATGCCTCTGGGTTCAATTCCTAGTGCCCCCCCATCACACACACACACACACACACACACACACACACAGCCACAGAAAAGCCATGTTTGGATAATGGGAAAGTAGTACATTTCAGGGCTGGGTAGAGTGCTTACCCAGCATACATGAGGCCTTGGGTACAATCCCAAACACAGCAAAAAAAAAAAAAAAGAAAGTCCTAGTGGGTAATTTACACTCTCTTTCTGTTTTTTCTTTCTCTTTTTAAAGTGGATGATGAATTTGAAACAGTCGCCACGCAGCTGCTAAAGAGGACCCAAGCTATGCTTAACAAATACAGATTCCTGCTCCTAGAAGATGCCATGGTAAAAGTTGTGCTCCCAAGCACCTTTGTGTCTTACAGCTCAACAGGACATAGCTACTAAGTCAGAAAGAAAAGGTTCAAGAAATTACATTTTCAGCTGGGTGTGGGGGCACACGCTTGTACTCCCAGTACTTGGGAGGCTGAGACAGGAGGATTGCAGGTTCGCAGCCAGCCTCAGCAATTTAGTGAGGCCCTCTGCAACTTAGCGAGACCCTGTTTCAAAATAAAATAGGACTAGGGTGTAGCTCAGAGGTAGAATGCCCCAGAGTTCAATCCCCAGTACCGCAAAAAAAAAATTAAATAAAAATAAAAATTTAAAAAGGGCTGGGGGTATAGCTTGTAGATAGAATGCTTCTGGGTTCAATCCCCAGTAACACGGGGGGGAAATGCATCCTATCATACACGAGACTAGGATAAAGGTGACTAGACAGGACGTGACAAGAACCTAGACACCAAACTCTCATTGCTGACGCTTCATGTGTCTGAAAGGCCACGAGTTCTTTGGCTTAGTAAAGGCGCCTGGAATGACTGGCCTCTCTCACTTTCAGCGGCTCAATCCCTCCGCGGAGATGGTGATGATCGATAGGATGTTCAACCAGGAGGAAAGAGCTGCCCTGTCCCGGGACAAGCGACTGGCGCTCGTGGACCCTGGTAAGAAGCATGGCGCATGAGTACGGGCGGCTACTGCCATGGTTCAGGGACCCTGGGGCCTTCGGGAATCTGTGTGGGCTGACCCTTGGGTAAATGCAGAAGGTAGAATATGAACTCTGGGAAGGAAAAAAGAGAATTAAAAAAAGTATATGAATACTTCTGAGAATGTCATAATTCTGCAAAATGCAAACTGGAATTTCACATGCAGTTAAGTGATTCTTTATCCTTCAATGAAGTCAGAGACTTCTCAGAAGCAGTCCAGCCGCAGCATGTTATTGAAGCCCCTGGCTGTTTGCAAGTCACAGTGGAACACACAGCTAGTCAGTTGTACTGCTCCACTGAAGTGTTTTTCTCCCATCCTTAGGTCAGTTTCCTGCCAATTGCATGTATTTTAGATTTGTCCCATATTCTGCCTTTTAAAATGAATTGTGCACGCCTGTAATCCCAGTCCTTGGGAGGCTGAGACAGGAGGATCGCAGGTTCGAAGTCAGCCCCAGCAACTTAGCAAGACCCTGTTTGTTTTTTAAAAAATAAAATAAAATAAGGCTAGGCGTGTACCTCAGAGGTAGAATGCCCCTGGGTTCAATCCCGGCACCACAAAAAATTAAATTAAATTTAAAAATAATAAAATGGGCTGGGGGTATAGCTCAGAACAAGAATGCCCCTGTGCCCTATCTCCATCCAGTATAAATAAGTTAATTAATTAGTTAAAAAAACAAGAAGTGTTGGGGGTGTAGCTAAGAGATAGACTATCCTTGGGTTCAATTCCAAACTTAAAAAGAAATTTTTTTTTAAATCCATGGCATGCCAGGCGTGGTGGTGCACGTTTGTAATCCCAGTACTTGGGAGGCTGAGACCGGAGGATTCGGGTTCGCAGCCAGCCTCAGCTACTTAGTGAGGCCCCCCGCAACTTAGTGACACCCTGTTTCAAAATAAAGAATAAAAAAAATAGGGCTGGGGGTGTAGCTTGGAGGTAGAATGCCCCTGGGTTCAATCCCCGGTACCAAAAAAAAATTAAATAACACTATAACAGTTCACAGAATGTAAATTTTACCTATATTTACACCATCTTTCAAATAAATATTTGGCCTGGAGTGGTGGTACACACCTGTAATCCAAGCAACTCAGGAGGCTAAGGCAGGAGGATTATAAGTTTGAGGTTAGCTTGGGCAACCTGGTGAGACCCTGAGGATCGCAGGTTTGAGACCAGCCTCAGCAACTCAGCAAGACTCAGCACCTAGAGAGACCCTATTTCAAAACAAAAAATAAAGCCAGGCGTGGTGGCGCACACTTGTAATCCCAATACTTGGGAGGCTGAGACCGGAGGATCCGGGTTCGCGGCCAGCCTCAGCTTCTTAGTGAGACCCTCCGCAACTTCGTGAGACCCTGTTTCAAAATAAAGAATAAAAAATAGGGCTGGGGGTGGAGCCCGGAGGTAGAATGCCCCTGGGTTCAATCCCTGGTACCACACACACACAAAAAAAATAAGCTGGGCATGGTGGCACATGCCTATAATCCCAGTACTTGGGAGGCTGAGATAGGAGGATCACAGGTTTGAGGACAGCCTCAGCAAGTAGTGAGACTCTCATTAACCTAACAAGACACTGTTTCACAATAAAAATAAAATAGGAGCCGGGCGTGGTGGCGCACGCTTGTAATCCCAGTACTTTGGGAGGCGGAGACTGGAGGATCCGAGTTCGCAGCCAGCCTCAGCTCGCTCTCTCTCTCTCTCTCCCTCCCTGACTCTCTCTCTCCCTCTCTCTACTTAGTGAGGCCCTCCGCAACTTTGTGAGACCCGGTTTCAAAATAAAGTATAAAAAATAGGGCCGGGGGTGTAGTGCAGAGGTAGAACGTCCCTAGGTTCAATCCCCGGTACCGCAAAAAAAATATAAAATAGGGCTGTGGGTATAGCTTGGAGGTAGAATGCCCCTGGGTTCAATTCCAGTACCACACAAAAAAATAAAAAATAAGAAGGGCTGGGGGTGTAGCTCAAAGGTAGAAAGCTCCTGGGTTCACTGGGTTCAATCCCCGGTACCAAAATAAATAAATATATATTTATTATATATTACATATGTGACATATATAATATATATATATAAATAATAAAAACAGCTGGTGGTGTAACTCAGTGGTAGAGTGCCCCTGGGTTCAGTCATCACAAAATTAATTAACTAATTAATTAAATAAAGGAAATGTTTTTAGTTCTCTAATTTTCTTCCAGTCCTGGTTTCCATTTGCATACATTATTTATATACAGTGATAATCTTAGGTCATATATTAAATATTATTTTGTATTATAATTTTCTTTCTTTTCTTTTTTTGGTACTGGGGATTAAACCCAGAGGCATTCTACCTCCAAGTTATACTCCCAGCCCAATTTTATTTCTTTTTTTTTTTTTGCAGTACCGGGGATTGAACCCAGTGGCGTTTTACCTCCAAGCTCCACCCCCAGCCCTATTTTTTATACTTTATTTTGAAACCGGGTCTCACAAAGTTGCAGAGGGCCTCACTAAGTAGCTGAGGCTGGCCGTGAACCCGGATCCTCCGGTCTCAGCCTCCCAAGTACTGGGATTACAAGGATGCACCACCACGCCCGGCCTATTTCCTATTTAGAAATAGGGTCTCACTAAGTTGCAGAGGGCCTCGCTAAATTGCCGAGGCTGGCTGCAAACCTGTGATTCTCCTGTCTCAGCCTCCCAAGTACTGGGATTGCAAGCATGTGCCACCATTCACAGCTCAAGCTCCCGAATTCTGATTTCAGACTGTTTCAAAGCAATCATTAACAGAAAACTAATTTAAAATAACACTAACCTGGGTGTGGTGGCGCACGCTTGTAAATCCAGTACTTGGGAGGCGGAGACAGGAGGATCTGGGTTCGCGGCCAGCCTCAGCTACTTAGTGAGGCCCTCCACAATTTAGTGAGACCCTGTTTCAAAATAAAGAATAAGAAATATGGCTGGTGGTGTAGCTCGGAGGTAGAATGCCCCGGGTTCAATCCCCAGGACTGCAAAAAATAAATAAATACGCCGGGCGTGGTGGCGCATGCTTGTAATCCCAGTGCTTGGGAGGCTGAGACCGGAGGAGCCGGGTTCGTGGCCAGCCTTAGCTACTCAGTGAGGCCCTCCACAACTTTGTGAGACCCGGTTTCAAAATAAAGTACAAAAAATAGGGCTGGGAGTGTAGCTCAGAGGTAGAATGCCCCTGGGTTCAATCCCTGATACTGCAAAAATAAATAAATAAATAAATAAATACTAAGATAAGTGCATGTTTTAATGTATCACTGTGAATCTCACTATGGTATAAAATTACAATGTACCAATAAAAGTATAAAAAGAAAATAAAACAACCCTAAGAGAGGTGCTGGGGATGTGGCTCAGTGGGAGAATGCATACTTGGCCTGTGGAAGGCCCTGGGTCTCATCCCAACACTGCAAATGATAAGAACAACAGTAAGGTATTCACACGTAGCGGAGCCTTTGCCCATAGGGTTTCCCCGCTGGTCCCCGCGCAACTGCCTTTTCAGAGAGGTTGAGCCTCCTTCCTGAAGGCTGTGACCCAGAGCCTTGGTCACCTTTGGGACGCCTTCGCTTGGGTGAGACTTGATAGGGCCAGGCGGGCTTCCCTCAGCGCCTGCCGTCTCGGCCTCACTCTTACGCACTTTTAACGTTCTTCCTGTTCTGTTTCCAGAGGGCTTCCAGGCCGATTTCTGTTGTTCCTTCAAGCCTGATAAAGCTGCGCAGGAGGCACAGTTTGGCAGGAGTGACCAGCACAGCAGTAAAACGAGCAGCTCTCTCCATCTGGCAGCCAAGGCCCAAAGCAGAGACCGTGCCAAACCGGGCACGGCAGAACCAACGAATCACGACCAGTTTCATCCAGTGCCTAATCACATCGTGGTCTCTGCAGAGGGAAACATTTCCAAAAAGACGGAATGCCTTGGCAGAGCACCAAAATTTGACAAAGTGAGCTTAGTTCAGTACCGGAGTGCGTCTGAGGAGAAGGGCGGCCGGAGAGACCCCCTGAAGGCCAGCGAGTGCTCGCCCGGCCCCGAGGGGCACCGCCAGGCCGCGTGCAGACCAGACCCTGGTCCCGAGAGCAAACTGCCCGGCGTCCTGGTAGACTCCCACGTGGAGATCCCCTGCAACCATTCCTTCCAGGACAAAACCCGGAGGAATTCTCCAAAGAATGAAGTTTTACACACAGACATCATGAAAGGCTCCGGCGAGCCCCAGACAGATCTCCAGCTCACCAAGAGTTTAGAAACAACCTTTAAGAACATCTTGGAACTCAAAAAGGCTGGGCGGCAGCCCCACAGTGACCCCACGGTTAGCGGCTCTGTTGAGTTAGATTTCCCCAACTTTTCGCCAATGGCTTCACAGGAAAACTGCCTAGAAAAGTTCATCCCGGACCACAGTGAAGGTGTTGTAGAAACGGACTCCATTTTAGAAGCAGCTGTAAATAGTATCCTAGAGTGTTAATAGCAGCAGCCCTTCCCCACCCGCCCCCGCCCGGACAAGTTCCATCCTCTCCTGGCAAAAGCAAACGGAAATGTCTCCTGTCTCAGCCTGCTCCAGCTTTCACCACAGGTTTTTCTTTCTAATCTCAATCCTGTTCTCTGTTAAGAGCAATACTCGCCGTGGCTACAGGGAGATCCTTCAGTAAAGTTCATCCTTGTTAGAGAGCAGTCTGACAGGCCCTACACATTTCAAGTGTTATGAAAGTGCGTATGGTCATTTGTGTTGTTGTTCAGTTGTTTTCTTTTACTTTTTTTAAACACTGTCATTCAGTGAGACCACGGTACACTTGGCCCTGGGTAAAATTTTGACAATCAGAAGTCATTTGAAAAGAATAGACTTATTAAAAGAAATCAAATGGGACTGATAGAAGCTAGTTTTTAAAGACTATCCCACTGCAGCTCCAAATTCGTGTGTTTTGTTTCTGTTTGGGGTTTTGTTAAGGAAGAACCACTCGGTTCTCCCCACGCGGCCCTCTCTGAGCAGTAAGTTGCTGGCGGCTCTGCCGGGGACCCCGCAGCCCTGGCGTGAGAGGCCCAGTAGCACCCAGGCAGGGCTCCCTGTTGATCATGCAGCTCTTTTCTGATGCTCCTGGAGCAAAAGAAAATGATTCTCAGCAGATACATGTTGGCTTTCAGCTGGGGAATACTCTGTTCTTAGTTAACAGCATGACTTGAAATAACCTCACCAGGCCACATAAAGGAAAATGGAAACCAGCTAAGTGGCACCGTGTACAGGGGAGGGGGTAGAGCCCTGAGGATTACCTTATGTATATATGTAAGAGCATATATATGTTAACTATTGAGAAAAACAAATTTTGCATTCTATAATTGGTATAGTCAACATGCATTATTTCTTTTGCTTATTGCTGGGTTTTGTTTCCTTTAACCTGTCTTCGAACCCGCTCCTACAACAAATAGCCAAGCATCAAAAGCACTTTCATTTGGAAACTATGTTATAATTGTTTTTAGTTTAAACTTTAAGGGGACTTTGGCCTTGTTTACATTTCATGTTGTCTGAGAACAGTAGTCACCCCGGCAGCAGTCATTACCAAAACACAGACAAACCAAAGGTAACCCGCCAGCCATCAGGGAAGGAAGGGGAGAGTGAGCCGGAGGAGGCCGCCCTGCTCGGCTGCAGCCTGGCCGTGCTCACCGTAGTGAACATGACTTACTGCTTTGTTCATGATGTTTCTTTTCAGGGAGCATTCCCCATTTTCCTTTCGTGTCCACCTGCCCAGGTCACCCCGTTCCTGTTGTTACTCTCATTCTCAGTGTCGCCGTACCCGTGTAGCGGGAAAGCTACACGGTGGCATCTCACGCACTCTTGTCCCCCAGCACACGCGTGTGCACTGCGGGGACCCAAGGTCGTTCTGGTTAGCGCGTGTGCATGCTCGCTCCCTTCCTGTGCTCGTCTCCCTGGCTGTGGAGGTGCAGTTGGTCTCCACTGCAACTTGTCCCCAGAATGGGGGTGACTCCTTCGTCATCATGTCGGGCATTTCTTTTCCAGATTGGCCTGCAATGGAAAGGAAGGCTTCTGATCATTCAAAAATGCAGCAACCGAAGACCTGTACCCTCCCTGCCCCTCTGCCCACTGCACAGAGAAGCCCTGGGAGACACCCAGGCCGCGCCCGTGCAGCACCCCTGCTCCCCACCCATGTCTGGCCAATTGCAACAGGAAAATCTGGGTCACCTAGGAGTACCATTTTTTCCTTATTTGTGCCAATGTCCGAGTTGCAGACTTCCCCTTCTTCCTGTCTTAGACACATTCGAGAGATAAGTGGGTTTTGCCAGTTGGACCTTTCGGTTTGGGCAGCCCTGGGTTAACACCCGCCCTGAACCCCGTGGTTTCCCAGGCGCTGCATCTCTTGGGGCTCACACCCCCTAATTCAAGACGGTCCTCCTGATCAAATTCTTCTCACTGTGGATCTTTATACCTGGAAGCCTTCGCCTGGGCTGCTAATGAATTGCATTAATTACTGCAGATCAGTGGAATTGTTAAGAGACGAGACCTGCTTCGTGTACCTTTGTCCCTTCTTTCTGCCTCTCCTGCCCGCTCCCCCACTCCCAGCTTTCTCTGTCATCCTGAGGGTTTTCAAGCCCTAACCCTTGTCCAGCAAACGGAGAGCCTAATTTACCAAAATGAAACTTGTAAATTCTTGTGTCCTTGTATGTAAGTTTACTTTTTATGGAGGAAAGATTCTAGATAATGACAAATGAAGATTACGAAATGTATTTTACTCCTGTGGTGAGGTTGCGCGCACACGGGCCGTGACTCGCACGTCAGCCCCTCTGGCCCGACGCCAGCGTCCAGTTGTTCAGGTTCATTAGTCAAAGTTAAGTTTTAGAACTACTTGTACTCAGTAACAAAAATCATTTTCTTCTCCTTTTTTTTTTCTGTTTGTTGTTGTGGAAAAGTGTGAATTCGTTATTACGCATTTGATTTTCTGTGTCCTTAAGTACTGCCTAAAGATAAAGCAAATTTTAAACTGGCAATTACGGGAAAGAAATATTTTAGCTCTGAAGAATTTAGTAGACTCTGTTAGATTAGGGAGGCCTTACAGACTGACTTGACCTAAACAGGACGCGTCACTCACTGTCAGTGTGGTGTGGGCTTTATTTGCTTAAATACCTTCATTTGTATAGTATGTCTCACTTGAAATTGCTTTGTATACATTTTGTAAAAATATTTATAAAATGTTTTGTAAAAAAAAGTATAACAAATTGCAGTTTATTTTGTTATGTTGGATAAATACTGTTAAAAGAAACCAGTCAGTAACTATATTGTTAATCCATGGTTAGGAAATGTTTAGTTGGAGATTCCAAAATGAAACAACCATTGCAATACAGCCAAAGATTTGGGAAAATGTGCAACTGTGATTGTCTTGATTTTGCAAAGAAGAACGGCTGCTTTCCCCAGAAGAAAAAGGTAGGTGTTCAGTGGGGTTCCATTGAAACATATCCGCTGTCACCAGAAAGTGGCCCAGCCAGTCAGGAGAGACGGTTTCACTTGATCAGCCTTTGCAAATAATGACACAATGTTGGTCAGTGAGGAAGCTTGGTCACGTATGTGTGAGACCCGCGTCCCTAGTCCTGTCACGTGGGTCCTTGGTAAGGAAGGAAAATGAGGGTCCTTTGAAAAGTTACATAAGTGAGTCACACTTACTGCACAGGAAGTTTTCATCAATTTTATGTTTATTTTTGTTTCTGCACAGACAGGAGAAAGCTAAAGAATAAAGGAAACTATTTTACATAAGACTTATTCCAGAATTAACACTTTTCTCTTGGATTCAATTTTTTTTTTTCCGGGTGGTACTGGGGATAGAACCCAGGGGCCTTCTAGCCCTGGGCTACACCCCTAGCCCTATTTTTTAGTTTTGTATTTTGTTTGTTTGTTTGTTTGGAAACAGGGTCTCACTAAGTTGCTGAAAGCCTCTCTAAGTTGCTGAGGCTGGCTTTGAACATGTGATCCTCCTGTCTCAGCCTCCCAAGTACTGGGATTACAGGCATGCACCACCATACCCAACCAATTGTATTCACATATTTTACCTAATTGGAGAAATACATCAGTAACCACGTCTGTACAGTTAGCCCCATGAGGCCCTGCTGGGTTCCTGGCCTTACAAGTGGGACTTTTACCCAAGTTCTTAGGGAAACTCCCAGAAGGTGAAATGTGTTTCTGGGAGCAAATTTTTCTTTGGGGCCTAGAATTTACACTCCTGCTCCTTTACGGGCTAACTGCCTCCCCCTTCGCAGTAGTGGGAAGTTCAGGGTCTGCAGAATCAACCTGTTCTCACGTTACTGGCAGAAGTCACAGTGACTAGTCAGTGGAGGGCTGGGTCCCTTGAGGTTGTTATCGGTGTTGCCCTGAAATCACACTTCTCTTCTTGCTAAGGAGAAATGTGTTAATCATGACGTTCTTGCCCTATTCCGGCCCTGCAATGGAAGTGCGCCAGGAACGGAGGTAGAAGGATCACCTGGCTGCTTGCTTAGAATCAGTGTGTCCAAGCCGGGCGTGGTGGCGCACGCTTGTAATCCCAGTACTTTGGGAGGTGGGGACCGGAGGATCCGGGTTCGCGGCCAGCCTCAGCGCGCATGCGCGTGCGATCAATCTCTCTCTCTCTCCTCTCTCCTCTCTCTCTCTCTCTCTCTCTCTCTCCCTAGCGAGGCCCTCCGCAACTTCGTGAGACCCGGTTTCAAAAATAAAGCATAGAAAAAATAGGG